>JAUBWS010052112.1:0-17748 GCA_032270445.1 Darlingtonia californica
AATAGATCCATTGTTCTTTTATAAAGAAAAAGAGAATTTAAAAAAGAAAAAACAATGACACCTCGGAGCCATCGTACTGATGAAATTTTCTTAGAAGAACTTTAATTTACAAAAGAAATTTACAATCTACCTACATTTCTGTTGCTTCGTGAGGGCTTTTGAAGGCAACGAGAATGGTAGTAATTTTTCTGAAAACAAATTTTTCAGTTTTTGGCGAAAATTAGCGCAATTTCAATAGTTCAAGTCAAGTTTTAGCTAGGTTGTACCACCAATGATATTTTTTTACCGTAAAGGCTGTAAGGTATAGTATAATGTAATTTCATTCGCTTGAAGAGAAAACGTTAAATTTTTTACGTAATTTTCACAAAATTAGTACTGACAAATATTGGGTTTCGACTTGCTAGTAATAGTGCTATTAAACAAAAGATTTTAGATGACTGAAAAACCTATTAATGTATATATGAACTTTTATAAGATATATAATATATTTGGACTCTAATTGTCAATAGTGTATATATGTGATATAATTAAGGTATGACGTCATTTTAAATTGTACATTTTAGTTTCGTAATTACAGTTGTTCATCATTTATTTTATATATTTAATGTCAAGTAAAGCTTCATATATCAAAAGATTTTTCTTAATTGAAGCATCTGTCTATTACTCCCTGCGACCAACATGACTAATTTGGCGGATCAGACACTGTTATGATTTGTGTAGGGATTTGATTTTGCGGATAACTGCAATTTACATTTACCACACAATTAAGTTTCGTGTAATTAGCAACGAAGAACTTGAATCAACTCCTCCACACCTTTCAACAATTGGTACACGTTTTTTTTATCAGAAAACTGCTTATAAGAAAAATGAGCTTCAAAAACATAAAAAAATCTCCAGCCTCAAACTGTTAAGATCTAATTTTTTGGACAAACTTTGATTTTTAATAAGCCTGCCGAAATCATTAGAATTAAGCAATTTTTACTATGTCAAGTGCACGTTGTATTCAGATGATTATAAAAAGCTACAGAGCTTCTTTTAAACAAGCATTACTGAGAACAGAGAAAAAGGGATATAAGATAAAGAAGCGATTAAGAAAATCTCAGCCTATGTTCAGGCATTTTGCTAAGCAAATTGAGCCTCGGCTCAAAATACATATTTCCTATATAAAAAAACCTGTAGGGATCTGCAATGAAAATCGGTTTTTATACGAAGTTCTTTAGAGCTCAAAATACAATGTTTAAATGTTCATGATAAAGTCCCTTTGTTTGGGATTTAATTTAAATATCAATAAAGCTGAACGTATTAGATTTTATTTTATTTATATATTTTGATATATAATTACTGTCTAATGATTAGATAAACTACGCAGGGCCGTGGTGACAAAGTAACGGGTTTTAATTGTTTATTCAGAGAATAATAACTTTCTTCATTTGACAAAAAGACATGACGAAAAGAATCTTAAATTGATTTTGTCTTAAAATTCGAACCTCGACCCTTCAAATACAACCTTAATTTTACAGAAACACAAAATAACAAGGAAAGAGGCTTACGTTAATGTGGAAACACCCCCAAAATTCAAAATTGAAGAATAACTCTCAAAACATTTTGAAATTATGTCTGTTTGAATTATTGCATTTAAAATTGGGTTAAAAAAAGTAAAAAATTATTCTGTTGCTATGGCAACGCCCATTTTGGGACAACTTGGGCCGAAAAATTGATTTTGCGCTGGCTCAAAAATAAAAGGATCTGCTAGGCAGAATGACTTCATATTTTCAGGGGATCTTCACATTGGATATATGTGTGTTCATAACCAAAAAAAATTCCACTTTTCAAAATCATATCAAAGATGGCGGAGTTTCGAATTCTGTTGCAATGGTAATGCCCATTTTAAAATTAGCTGGTTTTTTGAAACTCCGCCATCTTTTCTCAGCGCAAAATCAATTTTTCGGCCCAATTTGGACCAAAATTGGCGTTGCCAATTCAAACAGAATTCAAACAGACATCATTTCAAAGTGTTTTGAGAGTTATTCTTTAATTTTGAATTTTGGGAGTGTTTCCACTTTAAGACAACTTCTGTTAATTCTTTCAGCCGAGGGCTACAAAACTCAGTACAACTTGTCACCACGCTCTCAAATCAACTAATATACAGAATTAATATAAATTTAATACAAAACAATCAAAAACCGGAGAATATATATCGTATATGAAATAATGAATTAAAAAGTTAGCAATAATAATGATATTGTAAATATCTACAATAACTGAAACCATAATTTTATTTGATTGTCTCTCTTAAATCGTTGAAAATTTGGGTAAGCATTGGTTACATAAGCTTTGTCAAAAACATAAATCCATTTTTGGAGATGATTATGGTAGCAAACATAACAAATACCTAAATCACTACGTCACCTAATCGACCAATTTATTAGTAAATATGAAAGGTTGGCAGTTGATCTGTTTATTTCTCTCTTTCATTATCTGCAAAGAGAATGATACTAAGAATCTATACACAAAATAGGATTACAAAAATTCCTACTTTTTACTTGGATTGAGACGACAATTTGAAGAGTTTAACTTACGAAACAATTCGCTCTGACGGGCTGCCTATTATTCCGCTGTCACCACGCCCTCAAATTAACTAAATACTGATCAAAATATAATAAAAATAAATCGTTAATCGTAGATAGGTGGTATGTTCGTACATTTTGATAAATCAAAGACTGCTACACCCATCACAACCCTGTCACCACGCCCTCAAATTAACTAAATATTTAATTAATACGAATTAAGTATAAATTGATCAAATAATGATAAGATAGCGATTAAACAAACTTAATCATATTATTAATACGCTTGTTTTTTTTAGCTATACATCTTAAGCATACGAAATGAGGTGGGGTATCTTGTTAAGAAATAAGTTGTTCATGTGCTAGGCCTTGTTAGAAGCAAATCTTCGGTGGAATCATCGTCCAAATAAATCAAGTTCTTGATAAATTAAACTTCATACAAATATGAAAACACAATCGAAGATTAGTAGGAGAATCTTTTTTTATACATTAAGCCTCTACCTTTATCATATTTCTCTTTTCTGTATTTGCAAAGTGTGGTGGATTTAAATTTACGAATGGAATTCCTGAGCTTCAATTTACGGATAATGTTTGAAAAATACAATATACTTTAATATTAAAATTTAATCAAACTAAGATACTGATTTTCATAGAAAAATAATTGCCATACTCACTAGCAAAAACACGTTTTTTTACAAGCATGTAAAATTTTCAGACGAAAATATGATGCTCATCATGAAACGCAATTATTTCAGGATATAAACTGGTATGCACTATGAATGTAGCCTTAAATTGTTTTCAAAACCAAGCTCTTTCATTTATGGTATGCTCAGTTTTTTCATAAACCTTTTAAATTTCGAGATTTCCAAAAATTATAAAAAAAGATGTTCAAATAATGTGATGCATTTAAAAAAAAATGTGTATTGTATAAAATATTCATCAAATCTTAAAACCACAGCCTACTAAAAATATAACTATAAACTTTGAACAAAAAATTATTTCATTAAAATCCTTGGAGACTTAAATTAACATTGATTACATAGGCTATGTAGAAAGCTGCAAATTTATATTCAAAAACATTATTTAGAAGTTTAGTAGCAAATGTGCATTCACATCTCCTCTGAAAAAAAGGAAGATTCAAAGGAATTTCTTTCTTTCCAGTTTGGAGAGTTTAACTTTAACGACACGATTATCAGCGAAAAATGTCTGAAAAAACAATTTAAATCCGATAAAAAGTACAATGACATAAAATACTATTTCAAACAATAAATTTCCAAAAAAAATTGACTAATATCGTCAATCGCTTTTGAAATTACTTTAAAAATAATATGTTTCTGGCTTTTTAAACCTTTCGTTATATTGAACACTATTAAACTTTATTGTGATTTAAACCCCGTTTCAAATAATAAGTACCTAAATAAAACGATTTGCATTATATTGTTGTGTAGCGTCTAAAAAGCATATCGGATAGGGGAACATTTTCTATTTAAAACGCATCATTTCGGCATGAAAATGTATCGGATGGATATCAATACGCTCCGCTTCTGAAAGTTACATTAAATCTATCGGAAAGCTTTGTAAGACGATGTTCGTCTAATGGAAACACTTCAAAATACATGCCGTTTTAATTTTCGATACGGAATCTCGTTTTTATTATTTTTTTTCTTCAAAACAAACAAAATATTGATAAATAAAGATAAGTTAATGGTACAGTGCATTCAGTTTTACAACGAAATGGTTCAATGGTGTTTCCACTTGTAAATACTTTAATCGGAGAAACTTTTAATGATACAGAAAAATTGACTAAAGTTTGTTTTCAAACATGTTCAAACCTGCATTTGCATAATGCATATTATACTACAGTAGTATAAAGAAATCCACAAAGGTTGTTCGTCGTCAAAGTCATTGAAAATGTCATCGAAAACATTTCTAGCACCTTCCGGCTCCCACTCTTCTTCGTCTTCGTTATCGTCGACATCATTCCGATAGCAAAATGCTTCAATCTCTTCCCGTTCTAGTTGACAGGCTGCATCTATGTTTGTGTCAACAAAACTTTCAATAACCAAGGGTCGATATCATGGATAATTCTTCTTTTTTTACGGAACAGATTCAAGCAGAAAATTCTTTTTCCTCCATTTTTCTCCGAAATTTTCCCAAAAGAATAAAACTGACATATCTTTTTCCTCCCCTTAAATCAAATTTCTGAAAAAAGTGAAAATCATTAGCTGAAAATGCTCAATCAATACGTGACTCACTTTTTCACGAAAGTTTATCTCACGAAAAATTTGAAATCGTTCATTCGCGAAAGTTTATCTCGCGAAATTTTGCTAACTTTTTCACGAAAGTTTATCTCACGAAAAATTTGAAATCGTTCATTCGCGAAAGTTTATCGTGAGATAAACTTTCGTGAAAAAGACTAAAATTCGCGAAATTTGCGAAAGTTTCTCTCGCGAAAGTTTCTTCGAGTAAAGTAGTCACGTATTGATTTTTTTAGCCAATTTCTATCCTACAATTCAAATCATTGAAATGACAATTTATAGAATCCCTTGAAAGGACAAAATTAAAGCTTGATTTTGCTTTTAGATCTCTTTGATCGGGAACAAAATTTTAAAAAGGTTTTTTTTACCATTACTATCTTGTTCTAAAAATGATAAAAATTTTGGATTAACCTATATGTTAATAAAGTGTGAAAAATAATACTTGCATTGATAATCATGTTACAAATAATCGGATGGCTTTCCTTTACTCATTATAGATCCATCTTCGTCAACTATCATAACGCTTTCTAGTTTCAATGTCATATCACTTGTTTTCAAATGTCTGATTACATCTCGTAATTTTGGTTCATCTTCTTTACCAATCACCATCTCCTTTGTAATCCTCACAGCAATTGATAAAATTAGAGATGAACATGTACCATTGCAAACATTTCTCTGTAGGATCAATTTATTTATTATCACATCGTAATTTATTTGTGATGGATCGATCTCATCAAAATGTTCATTCACAAATTCATTGCCTACAAAACTACTATCAAAATGAAGTTGCTTCAGTGATGACGTAGGCGTCAAACGATGAAACAATCGGTATAATGAAAGTTCAGTCAGTTTGTTATAAGTCACATCAACAGTTTCCACGTGAACAAGTACATCTAACAATGTACGAAAAATTCCATCTGTTAAGCTGCATCTAGACAGGAAGATTTTACGTAAACTTATGTTTGTTGATAATTGTCCATTTTGGTTCATGTAGAATTGTTCGATCTCATCAAAATGACCATATACAAATTCATTTCCATCAAAACAAAGCTCTTTCAGTGATGACGATGGGGTCAAACGTTGAAACAATCGGTATAAGGAAAGTTGCGTCAGTGCGTTGTAAGACACATAAACACTTTCCATGTGAACAATTACGTCTAGCAATGTACAAAACATTTCATCTGTAACTGAAGAATCCACCATCTTGATGTGACATAAAGTTTGGGAAACGAAAATTGGTTGAGATAAAGACTGGATACCCGTTTCAGTTGAACGTATAGGTAAAATGGAACGATCAGGGATTTTGGCAATACAATGCAGGAAAATATGCATCAAATAATCATCAAAACATTTTTCAATCTCTAGTTTCTCTAAAACATTTTGATTATAGAGATGTTCCATTAACTGTTTTTTTTTTTCATACTCATCGTCAGGAATATCTACGAACAAAGTTTCGAATTTGAGATCAATGCATTGGCTCATAAAGTCTATTAATGAAGTTGGATCCACGTTTTCTAAATCGTCGGGAAAGAATATTACGGCTCTATGAAATAGGATGTTTGGATTCTTTTTTAAGATTAAGCGTATCAAAAAGAATACCCGAGTTCGTTGTCTATTCTCTAACAAATCCATATCAACCAACTTCACATCTTCAAATATTAAACTTCCACCGAAAAGAATTCCACGTGTTTGGTTTTCAAATACTGCATCAACTATCAGATCTTCTGGGCTTAATTCAAGTTCATCAGATGATGCCCAATTATTTATTATTTCTTCGATTATGTGTCGCTTGATCTTCTCTTTTATCGCTGGCAGTCGAAGAAGAGAAAACAAAATGTAGTCTTTTGACTCCTCATAATTTCCACTACTGATTCCTTGAAGTCCAGCAGCAATTACCATTGATTCTCTCAAAATAGGATTCTCAAAGTTGATAAAATTGTTATCAAATAAAATGTAAAATGACGCAAACAGTTCTTGATATGTCAAGTGAAGAAATTGGTAAGTAATGATGTTAGATTCTCCTTTGTATGATTTCTATAGAAGACCCGTTTTTACTAACTCTTCTAAAATTTCACTTTCACGAGCTTCAAAAATGATTTCATTGGTTATTAATGTTTCATAGGAACATTTTGATATTTCTCTGATATAGTTGATTACTTCTTCACTGTATTTTTCAATAAATTGTCCTAAACTTAACCTTTTACCATTCTTTTGATTACGCAGAAATATCAAAACATTGTACAAAAGCAATTCTGTGGCTGTTAAAGGAGGTCTTACAAATGGGTTATCTTTGAAAATATTGACAATTACTTCCAAGTATAACGGTATAGTACTCAACTCTCTAATGACTTGTGAACTTTTGATTTTATCAAGCACATTATTGGCGGCGTCCTTGGATTTTTCAAATGCCTTGTGTACATAATTGCCTACGTTTTCTTTATTAAAACCGCAGATTTCCACTGTTTTTGCCGGACGCTTAAAGGTTTGCTTGTAAAACTCCTTTACTGGGATAATGACATGAGGTCTCCCTACAACCATACATTTTATTCCATTCATAAAACGAGGAGTAAGAAGCTGTTTAACGAAGTTTATTACTGGTGAATGATTACATTTGTCAGATATGGATGTGATATCTCGCAGCTCATCAATACCATCAATGATTATCATCACATTGAAATCGTTTTGTTGTAATGCATCGAGATTAGGGATTTTAGGGAATAATGTTGCAAGTATATCATCAACTCTCGCGTTTGACTTGCAATTCAACATGTTTAATTCCCGACACAAAATCGGAAGTAATAAATCAGTTCGAGTCCCTCCATTTTCACCTTTGAAGAGTCGTCCTTCGTGCCATTCAAAAACCAGCTTTCGTACCAACATGGACTTGCCCATACCGGCAACACCTTGAACGAAAATACACTGTTCCTTCATCGATGCAACTTCCCTATAAGATATGAATTCTTTTTGAACATCCAAGTATTCCAAATGATATTGCCGATCCGATATAAGAGCTTTCTCGTCAGTATATCGATCCTTGATTATGGCTAGGTCCACAAACACGGTTTGGAAATCTTTTTCTTGGAACACGGTATTGCCTCGAGGATCTAACAATGGCTTGCAAATGGAAGTTTGAAGATATATTTCTTCGACAAAGTCTTTGCAATCTTTAACTCTCATTGACAAATCTGGTAACATTGAAATAAAACAAAAATTAGAATCGATCTTTTCTTTCAAGTACTGAGAACATAATTTAACAAGGTAATACCAAAAAGTACTAAATATATTGAAAAGATGACCAGAAATAAGGTTAGAATTAATCTTTTTTTAAATAATATCGGTATGTTGAGGTTTTATCATAAATTTTAGTTTCGAGTTTGAGGAAAAAACTTCTTCTTGCAAATACATGTTTTACAAAAGTAATGAATTTTGAGCTCAGCCTAAAATATGCTTATCTTGAAACGCGATTATCTTTAAATGTATAATGTAAGGATTAGGCTTGAATTGTTTCTAAATTGAATAGTCCCTTTCATTTTGTATAAGCATCCTGTCTCTTGAAAAATCCTACTATTTTGCAAGTGAAATAATTTAACAACGCCTTACCCAAACCTACCATTTTCTAATACTTACTACTCTTCGAGGTTAAATAAATGAAGTCAAAGTAAAACTACTGATACCTTAAGGGAATAAAATGTTGTGGCAACTAAATTTCGCGAAGGGAATAAAATTTTGCGAATAGGAAGACTTTAATTTCATGAATAGGTGAAATCTAAATAAATTACGAGAACTATTTTTGTGAATGGTGGACTTAATGCAAGTGAAAAAATAAACTTTTTTTAACAGCTAAAAACCTAAAGTTACAACCAAATTATCTTACAGCTCAATAAACGCAATATTATCAAACGTAATCGAAAATCTATTTAAAAAAATTGAAAGCCTTTATTTATTCCTAATTGGAATATTCCTCGTTCGTCTCATTCAAATACCAATTTCTGATGGTGAAAAACTGTCAATGATTTAGAAGTGCTTTTTAAAAAATTTAAATCTTGTTAGAATTTAATTTCACAAAACACAAAAACAAAAAAAACAAAAAAAATTCGGAAGAATTTCTATTCAGGGAAACAAAGCATTTTGCGAATTTTCCCAAAATGTGCAAAACTGCAAAATTTGATTTTAGCCTTATATTATTCTCTTAAGGTATATCAGCATGAATTCATCTAAAAAATGACTTCGGAAATGACTAAATTTTTTATTCATATTTTTGATGTTCTGTCTACTGAAACATTCACTTTTTGTAAATTAGAAAACTCGAAATGTCTTTTAGAAAAGGGAAGACCATTGATGAGCTTGGGTTGAACAAAAGCGTCCAAAACATACTTGTTGCGTATTGCAGAGTAATAGGGCTTTTTTCTGGTAATTATCATAATTCAGCAACGGCTTAATAAAACCAAATAAACAATCGCATTTTATGGTAGTTTTTTAAAGCACAATTGACCAGAATATAATTCAAGGTCTAAAAATAAAAATAAAAACTGAAGTGCTGACGTCAGCAAAAATAGCAATTTCCTCCGTTATAATGTCATATTAGTTAGATTTTTGGGAATCTGACCTTCAAGAACCTAAAACCAGGCTACTTTAACGGAGAGATTTTAATTGTAAAATTTTGAAGCTAATAACTCCTATGGAAAAAAATAGCTAAAGTTGTACGTATGCTCAGAAACTGAACCCGAGTTATTTTATAGCAGGGTATTCAAACTAGGTAGGCTGCTTCACATCCTTCCCAGTGAAACACGAGTTCCTAACAAAGTGTAACTTTTGTAAGGTTTGGCAAATCAGACTATTACCATACTTGGAGCGGACGAGCCAGAGAAATTTTCAACCCTCCACATCAGCTAAAATCGCATTCTGGTTTTATTTTAGACATTTTATTTCTGAACAAAACATTGTGTGTTATACTGCGTTGTTTTTGTCTAAACACGTGCTCGTAACTTTATGAAAATCTTAAATCTAAAGAGAAACAAAATGGGGGCTGAGGTTTTTATGGCAGATCGTAATAAATACCGAAATGTTTTACTTCTATAGGTTTCATATCATTTATTAGGTCCTTGTGAATGTCCCAAAGCCTTGATCTTACGTTTATATGTAGCCTGGATGAATATTTTGAAAGCGAAATATTAGGTTGTAAATATCGCTGTTGGTCAAGCCGCTGCTGTCGAGTGTACGGGGAGGCAGTCTTGTAACACTGAGATCCCCGATTCGAATCCTGCATGGAAACGAATTTTTTTTCTTTTATTACTTTAGTTAGGTTCGGAAACTGAAAATTTGTGACTATGTTTCAGAAAACTGATATTTATAATTAGGTTCACAAATTTCTGACGTGAGACATATGTGAGACATTTCGGTATTTATCGGCACTAAGAGTTTTTCAAGGTCTTTTTCTTGTTGATTTAAACCAAACAAGAAGCAGCCTCAGAGCACAGTTGTTGGTCTTTTTTTACTGGTTGAAATTTAGGTAAGCATTTTCCCCATTATAGTGCTTAGAATATGAAATAGTTTGATCTATAAAAACTAAAATACAGTACAAAGAGCAAAGAGATCCGTGGATCCGTGGCTAAGTGATTAAGGTGCTGAGCTAAGAACTCAGAGTTCGACGCCGGAACGACGCTTTCGGAAGTGAAATTTCATCACCGTAATTTCCACTAGGTTCCCTGTAGGTGTTTCCAAACTCTTATTAAAAACAGTTGAAGGAGAAGAGAAAAAGCTATTTTGGGTATAAAAGTTCAAATAATGATGATGAAAATAAAATAATAGAACAATTTTGAATGAATTCAAAAAAATTCATTAACACCTAGCAAGTTATTGAGTTTGAAAAGATCCTGTCTTTATTAATTACATAATCTTAAAACGTTAAAGAGCTATTTATATGACAATTAAACTTTATTTATCTCGTGCGCACAAATTGGAAAATGTCACGCAATATGAATTTTTCTCGCACAGTAAATATTTTTTTCTTGCGCAGTACAAGTTTTTCTTGAGCACTAAAAATTTCCCTTCGCACAGCATGATTCTCTCGCACAGTGTAAATAAGCATTCAGGGTCATCGTACAAAATGAAATTTTCAAAAGATCGTGAAAATATTAAGTCAGTTATAAGGAATTCGGGGAAAAATACTAGTCGGTGAAAATGAAATTGGCGCAAATTTTTTAAGTCTCAAAAACTAAAGTTGATAAGCGCCCCCACCTTCCTATTAGGTGCTGCACAGTGATAACATGTTTGTAAACGAGCTATCGAAGTAATCCTAGGAACTCTCAACATATTTTTTCATGACATTTTCTCCAGAAGTTTAACCTATTTAGTTTGCTTCTATACGACCTTAGAGGCATAAAATTAACGGTCTGTGAGGACCTATAAAAGGGATTTATAACAGAGTTTTCACTGGGGCCTTAAAATCAGTAAATTACATAAATATTCCAGCAGCAATTGACCTACATCGATTGCAAGCTTTCAAGAGAACTAAATAAAAGACTGTAGCGAGTAAATTCTGTACTGAATTTAAGATATTAGATATATCTAAAAACTCATTCAGTACAGGATTATTAAATCAATAAAGACTTTGGTGATAAAATGCTAATAAGTCAATCAACACAAACAACAAAACAAATTATTTGTTATCTCAATAAAGAAATGAAAAGTGCAAGGCAGCAAACAACGCAAAGCATCATGTACCTATCGCCGACGTAAAAAACATCTGAATTCTGATTGGCTAAGAAGAAGCGCCCATAATGCATACCGTCAACACACTAGCAAACGCCCTCTGTCTTACAAACGCCACTTTCCAATAATCGCCACCCTAAACTCTTGACAATTGAATAAACCCGCCCCGACTCTGATAGACGCCCTTCTCTAATAAAATTCCCCTGCAAAGACAGGGACGTTTATTAGATTTTTCTTGTTCAAATAACTCGGGGAAAAAATTGATTGTAAAAGCTCATCTAATTGTGTTCAAAGGGCATAACGACAATGGTAAAGGCACAAAAATAAAAGAAACATCCAATAGTAAACTTGTTTTTTCGTGAAACATCTCAAGCGATGCGAATGTGGACTTTAACCTTCTGATTCGGTGATTCTGGTAACGATGATTATATTTCGAGGGAAGAAAATATCGAACGTATGTCAAAGGCATAGTTTTTAAATAAAAGCCCGTCTCCATTAAACGTCTCTCTTTCTTGTCTGAAGGCTCGAAAAATATTACTGAAGAATTTAAACTCAAAAATATATATCTAATATTGTACTCTTTGTTGGCGATAGCTAATATATTTATAGAGGAAACTTCTTTCTATCAATGACCTTCTGAACTCATTTTTTAAATTTAGCACCTTCAAGACCACCTGCTTTAAGGTCTCGAATTAACGGGAGTGGGGTCCTAATAAGCAGGGGAAGGGGAAAAAGGGGCAGAGTAAAATATAATAAACGGGAAAGTTAGAATATCCGTTGGGGTCAGAAAACTGTGGTGCCGTAATGCTTAGTTTTGAGCTAGGTAAATGCTCTTAACAAATGTAACTGTTTTAAGCAACGCAGGGGTGTCCATGAGATAAATGATGTAAACAAAGGAAATAAAAGTATTATATTAATAAATTTTAACGTGAAATCTCAATTATTTTTGAGCATACATAAGTGTAAACCATCTACAATGTATGTCATAAATTTGTGAACTAAAGCGTAAAAATGAAGAATTCTACATACCGTTTGAAGAAATTTCTTTACTTTTCTGCGCACTGTCATACGCTGTTTCCAGTTTCCATATTCTGTACTTTACATTTCCAAATTCGTCTTCGACATCATCAACTCTACTCTTTACATTTCCAAATTCGTCTTCCATTTTGTCAAACCTTTCCTCAAGTTGATCAATTTTGAGTTTAACCAAGTCATACGAATTTGAGAACTTAGCAATTTCTTTTTGTATTTCACCTGATATTTCATTGGCATTTGGTAACTGTAGTAATTCATTTTCAAGATTATCAAGCTGTCCTTGCATTGTACACAGTTTTGTATTTGTTGAGTCATTCTGGATTTTGAGTTTGGTATCAAATGATTTGTGTAAGTGAAGGAGATTATCCCTCAAAAATTGAACTACTTTATTTGGCAATATGTTTTCTGAACCAAGAGAATCAAATTCATTTAGATTGGGCAATCCAACTCTAACCATTATAGTTCTTAGTTCGTTCCATGATCGAAGGAATTCTTGCTTATCTTGAAATTCTCGCAAACATTTGTGCTTAATTTTGTTTCGGAACTCTCTAATTTCATCCACTAAATCCAACAGGGCTTGTGGCAGCTGAAGGTAATTGTTCAGGTGAGGAATATTTTTGGGCCAATTCCTTATGACTGCGCAAATCAATGTGACATCCCATGTGTCGGAATTCGATGTCTGACTGTTAGGTGGACATAACAAATTCCATTGATTTGCGTGGATGAATCGTTTAAGTGCTTGTTGTTTATGCCGGTTGAATGTTACCATCACTTGCTGAAGCTGTTGTCCATTTGTCGGTAAACCAGTGTAGTTTGGATCATTATTTTTGTTATGCAAAATAATGGAAAGTACTTCGATTAGATATTCCACTCCAAGATTGAGTTTGTACCAAAACTCTATTGTGAAATTTTGCGCCTGAAAAAAGAAAAAATCAACAAATAGCAACATGTTTTCTGTTTATGGATATGCTAATGCGCTTATTTATTTAATTGTACCCGGACTTTTTGAAGTTTTGAGGTTTTTTTTGGGGGGAGGGGGGAGGGGGCTTATTATGCCCGCGGCCATAACTCCAAATTGGCTTATGCTAGAAATTTGAAACTTAGTATAGAGGTAGCTCTCAATAATACGACTAAAACATCATGCTGAATAAGCAATGGTTGCCATGGTTACCTGATGGCGTCATCAAAATGTCAATTTTGAAAAATAGATACCTTTTTTTACAGAGCTATATCTCCTGAACAAGTTGTTATTTTTCAATTCTGTTTTGATTTTCTGAAAGTCAAAAGAAAGACTTTTCGTGCCTATGTCATCAGATTTTCATAAAAATCAAATGCTAAGGCACTACAAGGCGCCAAATCCGCCACAAATTGGCCCCGACACCATTTTGAAATTATGACGTAATAAAGTATTTTAATGAATTAAACAATCGGTGAAAGTTTTCAAATTTATATCATTATCCTATTGAAATTTATTAGTAGTTGAAGTTCTGACCATTTTGTATTGGATATTGACACCTTGTGTTACATAATTATGCATAGTTAATGATGTGTTTGATATAATTACTTCAAATTTTCAGTTAAGTTTTTCTAAATTGCTGCAAAATCTTAAGTAGCTTTGGAGTTATTAAAAAAAAATCGGCCGCGGGCAAAAAAAAGTCTGCACAGTAATCATAGCTTAAAGTTAGAAAATAGTTTGAAACGAAACTGTTTGTGAAAATAGATTGATGGACAACTTTGTGAATGAACATATTGGAAACAGTATGTTTTGCTTACATTTACAGTTTCTTTTAGAAAAAGCAGGATATATGTGTTTTATGTACATGACGTTCGTAAGCAATAAATGAAGGCTGACACTTAACAATTTCTCTGATTATGGGTGGGTCAGATTATTCTTTATCGAGAAGAGCTGCACATGAAGGCTTGGCATGATAACCTCCATCAAAAATGTCTGTCCACAAATTCAAACACATATACTTTAACATATGCAAAGATTCCGGGTAATTTTCGTTTAAACTTTCGAAAATATACGAAAAAGTGATGATATCATTAACTATGATTTACGGTAACATGCTCCAATTTTGGTGTCATTTTTTGAAATATTTTTGTTATCTATCTTCAATCCAAATCCGAAGGTTGTACTTATTGTCGTTTGAAAATTATGGTGATCTTAATTTCTACCGTTTTTTAAGCATCTATCAAAAATTGTGATAATGTGGTTTAAAAACATGACCATAAATACCGAGGTAAGGTAGGTCTGCCCAAGAATTATGTGGTCATTTGTGTCACAAAGTTTCAGGGGGATTTGTCAGATTTTCAGGCTGGGTTTTTGTCATTTTTTAGTTTTGAAAGTATATTTTGAGTGTATCTCAATTCACAATTTCTTTATAAGAAAATCATTTTTTGACACGAGCGTTAACTTTCTTTACAAAATGAATATATTCTTTGATTTTCTATTTTTTTATCTTAACTTTTATCTTTTGAATTGCTCTAACTGTTGTCTTATAATCATCGTGATGTACTTGGCTACCAACTAAACATAGTTAAGATTTGCTCAATTCTCATCATTTTGGAAGAACAGCCCAAGTCTTTTAAAGTCCTAAAGCTGGATCTTAACAGTTTGAGTCTGGGAATTTTCTCATAATTTCTTAAGGTTTTGAAGTTTTTTGAGGCTCGTTAGCCTCGTTCTTATAAAATGTTTTCTTATAAGAAAAAAACAAACGTGTATATCGTTAAAATTAAGCGCTCAAATCTAACTGTAATTAAAGACGTTAACATTTTTCTCAACTTAGCTAATCAGGCGCGGGTCTAGTGGTATTACAGAATTACAGGAGGAGAGCGAAAGGTAATAAAAGTGTCATCATCTATTATATAATGCCAATAAAAAATGACTTTATATTGATCTTTCACTCTCCTCCTGTAATTTTTAATTATAGACTTTTTATCTCAAATTTATAGCATATAACCCATATAGGTGAAAAAGAAGAGATTATCGAGTTTCAATAAGAGCCATGAGCATCATCATAAAATGTTATATGCTTTCATAAATCTTCGGCTATCATATAAAAGTAGGCTATCACTAATCAAATATTTTGAAAGTTCTGATTCTTACCTGGCTTCTTGTTTGACGTCTTCCTAGAGTTGGCCATTGAAACTTTCGAACCCAAGAAAACATTGTTTATGTTTTTGTAAGCAGGAATATATATATATGTCTTTGTTTTACGTAACCATCATTCTAAATTTAAGAAAAACAAGATGAGTTGATTTACATGTAACTTTGACAGCAAAAATTTAGCTTGATAAAATTGGTGCAGTGATTTTTTTCAAAGCCTTACGCTTTTTCTAAGAACCAGTAAGTTTTGTTTGTGTTCTTAGTTTTCTTCCCTTGTCCCGTATAATATTCTTTTCTATAGAGACAAGAATATCAGGCAATTTACCATGAAGAGAGAAAAGAAGTTTTTAGTGAAGACTGCATAGTGGAAATAATAATTCTTTGTTCTAATTACCAGACAATTTTTGCCCAGCTTGAATGGTCTTTTTGCTCAATTTGAGCTTCCATTGTTCCTACCCAAGTTCTTAAACTAACTTCCAAACTTCCAATCGTAACATGTTAGGTATAATGTAGGATTCTTTCTACCACCAACTATTACCACTTTTGCGAAAAGATAGCACTCTATCATTTGTAAAACAATTTTTCATGCAATTTATGTATCATTAAATCATTTAAAGTACGTATGATGTAGTATTAGAGATTTAATTTCATTTAACATAAAAAAGTTTATCGTAATTCATATTTCAGCTAAACGAACTGAGCTTCAGATTGCTATTTTATTGTTTGTTATTAAAATAAGGTATTTTACATTTTTACGCATTTTTATCCATTAAACCATTTTGTACAAAAAGAAAAATGTTAAATGCAGCGATTAACACTAGCATGAAAAGAACCATAACAATTTTATGGGCTCATCCGACCTCAGGGCCTCTACTACTTCGCTCTTTTGATATCGCTCTTGTGACTCGCTCAGATGGGCGCTTGTTGGAGAAACCCTTCTGCTGGCTGGTCAAAATCACCAGGATTCTTGCGATGATTTTAGTTTATGCGACCACCATACTTACGATCATATATCGTGAGATTTTACACCAAAACACAACACGGAATAGTTTGCATCAATTTACATAATTAGAAGGTGAAAACATTCGTTCAATCAGAAGAGCCAATCCTAGAGCTATATCAAAAAAGCGAAATGAAGGCTCTGGGATCAAAGTTGAATTTAATCATCACTAGTTGATGACCATGGCTTATTGAACGTAATGTATACATAACACATGATGCCTTAAAACGAAAATAGCTTATTAACAAAAACATATACTAAGGGCTTTTAAGTTTTGACTACCACTTTTTAATGTCAATTTCAGTCGCTCTAAAAATGTCAATTCTTGCACCTAATTAGTTGTTATTTTACAGAACAAGACTTTAAATTCTCTATAACTTTACATCTGTTAGTCGTTTTGACTTGAAATTTTGGTGGTATTATAAAAACTAATGAAACATGAAAATATCACATATTCAATATTCATTTTACAGACCAGAAAGCAAAAAAACTATTCTGGTCTGCAAAATACATTGGTCGCATGAGATTATTATGCATTATGTATTATGCATTCTGCATTATGTGTGTTATACCTGCCCATTTGTATATTCCAGTCAAGAATGTACAATGGAAGGATACATAACAAACATTTTTTCATTAAAGTAACAATGAGAAGTAATAAAACTCTTTAGAAATCGACTTTCTTTTGTAAGTAAGAGCTTTGGTGTCATGAAAGCAATTAAAAGGGATAAAAAACAACATCTATTTCCGAACAGACTCATTAAAACGCCTATAATTTGTTGACAAAAGAAAGCTTTTAATGCAATGATCTCTTTCCCATGGGTTAAAGCGAAAACATGAAAATATCTCAATAATTTGAAAAGTCTTCAAAAGAACGCATAAAGTGGACCACAATAGTATGATCTTTGCCATTCAATTTTTCATCGTTAGATTTGTGGGAACTTGTGGGAACATTTGGGAAGATGTCAAATAGAATCGCTCATTTTGTATGGCTAAAGTCGGCAATTGTAGTTTTACAATAAGAGTGTGTGCTTTGTAATGCAATACACATCAAACCTAGTTACAATA
>JAUBWS010052123.1:0-17746 GCA_032270445.1 Darlingtonia californica
AATCGTTAAACTCTGATCTCTTGTGCCCATAAAGTTACAAAAATATATTTTAATAGTTTTATTATACTGTAACATAAACCCTAACAATAATAAGAATCAAATAAACATGGACTTATACAACCTACAATAATACGCATACAATACATTATAAATCATATTAAAAAATACTGAAGAAAATTTAAAGAAACGTAAAATTAAGCTAAAATAATTTTTTTTATTTGCTATGAAGACTTCTATGCTTTGTTACGTGATAGCATTTTCAAGAATCGTAACCTTTCAATTAACAATGAAACTGGCATCACAAAGCAATTTTAAGATCGTAAAATTTTATAATCACAGCAAGGATGGTAACAATACGATCGATGTTTAGCATTTCTATGTCACTAATGAGCTATAAAGCAGTTCAAATTAAAATTATTCTATCACGCGATAGCGTTTTAGCCAATGAGCATGTTTGGAACTATTAAAGAGTGGAAATTAAATGACAATTTTAAGATCATAAAGTTTACGATTACAAACACGGACTATTTCTAAAGTCTTAATTAAATCTGATCTCTTGTGGCCATAAAGTTACAAAAATATATTTCATTAGTTTTATTATACTGTAACATAAACCCTAATAAACATGGACTTTTACAACTACAACAATACGCATACAAAACATTATAAATCATGTTAAAAAATACTGAAGAAAATCTTAAAGAAACGTCAAATTAAGGTAAAACAATTTTTTCTTATATAATTTATGTATCACATTATGAACTATCCTAAACAGGCCTTTTGCAATAATAATTAGTTATGGATAAACATAACTTACCGAAAAAGAATTTATAAAAAACTAAGCCTAACATTAAAACTTCAAAAATATTGTTTATACTGCTTTATAAATCTAGCCTAAATATATGACTGCTAAAATCGTAGCTTTAATTTATACCAAAAATACCAAAGAATAATTTCCCAAAAGTCAATCATTACATATCATACTACAAAAAAGACTGTTAAAATCTCATTAGCTATAAAACCAAAAAACAAATGTAGTATGATTCATTTTTAGCCCGGGGGAGGGATGCTCAAACTAGATATTATACGGGAATGTGATGGCCGTAAGAGTATGTTTTTCACCCTTCTGAGTCTCCTCCCTCTCTAAAAGTCTTGAAATTTGAGTCCAATCCGTTAAGGGTTGCAATTTTAACAAATTTTAGAGAACATTGGTCAACAAGGTACCACTAACAGCAACTACAAGGAAATTATCGAAAATAAACTTAGAAAAATATAAAAGAAATTGAACAAAATCACTTAGATAAGTTATATATCGAATACCATTGGTTATTCCAAAACAAGCAATGTTTAAGAAAACGTTAACGAGATCACAAATCCGTTTTTAATGGTTAATTAAGAACACTTTGAATAGAAGTCATATAACAAATTTGCTCAAACAATGACAGAGGCTTGAAGAACATAATTATCAATTAAATGTTTAGTGTAGCACCAAAAAAAGGTAACTGTACTGTCAATAATACAGTTGTAACTGTAGATCATACATCATTAGTATGATAAGTAATGAATTGACAAAAATACAAGATAGTCCACGCCCTGGTATATAGCGTACCCAGCATGATTTTTTGGGAAAAATTAACAAATTTTGCGGTGATTTAATTTAGCGGATAATTACAACGCAAATTTTTCTCCGCATTCAATTTCGCTGAACTTCACGGAATTTCGGGGATTTAGCCAAAAACCACGAAATCTGCGATAATCAATCCCCACGAAATTAAATCCCAATAAAGTAGTAATAAAACTATTTGACCCCGTTATAAATTCCTATAACAATTAAATTAGATCATTTTGTTGTTGGTAATTGGCAAACAAATACCTACGCTATTCTGCACAAGGGGGAGGAGTTGGCAAAAGTGACGCTTTCTATAAATCAAATTCTGAAGTATAAATTTGCAGCATGCAGTCTTTCGGAAAAGCTTGCCTATTGCCGTCATCATACGATGGTATCATTAACATGAATAACTTTTGAAATGATTTTTCTTTGCGGTTTCAAAACATACAGTTTGTGACACTAAGAAATCAGCTCATTACTTAAACTATATTTTGAGTTCACCTCGAATAGGAGATTATCACCTCTCTTTTGCGCATACATAGTTTTATAGAGGCTTGTGCAGAATAGGGTTACATTGAGACACCTTGAAATCAAAATAGAAGACAATAAGATCTCATTCGTAAGCAATGCCGAATAAATAACGGTGACACGTAACATTCAAAAATCTACATATATGAAGATAGTTAGTTGTATACAATTGTCGCAAAACAACGCCTTAGAAAAGATGGACTGACAACTCTTGAAATTCTTTTATGAAATTGTTTTAATTGTCAAAATTCTTTTTAAAGGTTTCTACACTCCGGGTTTGTAAAAGTTGACAGATTTGTAAATAATTTTTCTCTCACGTAGAAACCTTAATTCTTAATGTCTAGCTATAAATTTCCTTATATCTTAGCGTTTATTGCTTGAAATCAAAATTAAAATAATCCTTGTCATCGATGGAGGTTTAGGAGAGAATACTTATCATTTTCGCTGTAAAATATTGTTTCCATTCAATTAAAAAATTTTTAAAACGACTCTAGCATAGCAACAAAACGTGAGCTCATCATGGGTTCAAACTATGCGAAAAAGAAAGATTTCTTACACAAAAACCTGTTTGTTTCGTAAATTAACAGATATTTTCAAGTTAAGAAGCAGCAAAAATGAAAGAATTTTATCACGTGATAGCCGATGAGCATATTTGTAACAATAAAAGAGTGGTAGTTAAATCGCAATTTTCAGATCATTAAGTTAACGATTACAAACGCGGATCATCTTTAAAGGATGTTGATACATCAAATTCAAATCCGTTGCGTAAAACAATTGCGAATCACTGTCGAGGATCAATCTTCCCAAAGGTGTTTAATGCAGTTGTCGCCTATTTGTCTTCCCGGAGTAGCTACATAATGATGACATATTGTTTTCCATGTTGTACGTACCCAAAGATGTTTCACTGCGTTCGTCGCTTGCTTATCCTGCTTGACTAGCTAAGCCACCATGGAGAATTGTTTTCGGCGATGTACGAACCAAAGGATGTTTCATTGCAGGTGTCGCTTGTTTATTTTCCTTGAGTAGCTGCACGTAGGATGGTTTACGGCAATTCGATATTTCATTGCAGCTAGGAAACGATCAGGCATGTTTTTCGACGCTGTAGGTACGCAAATATACGACTGTAGTCGTCACCTGTTTATGGTGATTGAATAGCTGTACAACGAAGAGGTCTCGCCTTCCACATCTAGAAACCCAAAGATGTTTGATTGCATCGTAAATTGTTTAAGTAGCTATGAAATGATAAAGCATCTTTTTTGTCGTCAGCAGATAATCTTCCTTGAGTAGCTGTACAGCTATAAAGCATTCTTCATTGCAGTTTTCGCATGTTTATATTTCTCGAGTAGCTCCACAAAAATGAAGTATCGTTCTCGAAGATGTACATAAACAAAAATATTTCAATGCAATTGTCACTTGTTTATTTATCATCCTTGAACTGCTGCACAGCGAAGACAAATCGCTTTCAACGATGAACGTTGTACGATGTAAAAAGTTATTGCATTGCAGTTACCTCTTGATTATCGTCCTTGAGTAGCTGCATATTGACAAGATATTGCTTTCCAAGATGTAAAAACCAAAAGATGTTAATTTCAGCTTCGCTTGTTTATCTTCCTGAATTAGCTGCACAGCGACGAAGCATCCTTTTTTGATGATGTACGTACTCGAAGATGTTCAAATTGTTGTTGAAATTGTTGTTCGTCTATCGTCCTTGTGTAGCTGCATGTCGACAAGGTCCCTTTGATTATCGCAGATTTAAGATGTACAAACCGAAATATGTTAGATTGCAATCGTTACTCCTATATTTCTTTTGAGTAGCCGTACAATGGAGAAAGGTTCATTTTTTACAATTTGTGTATCCAAAGATATTTCAGTGCAATCGTATTCTTCCTTGAGCACAGCGATGACGAATTGTTTTCCAAGATTTCCATACCATAAAATGTCTCATTGAAGTTATCATTTATTTACCATCCTTGGGTAGTTGTACAAAGACAAAATGTTGTTTTTGATGATAAATAAAGCAAAGATTTTTGATTGTTATTGAGGCTTATTTATCGTCCCTGAGTAGCTTTTGATCGTGTATAAACCCAAAATGTCTTGCGTTGAAGTTGTTGCTTGTTTATCTTCCTTCATTAGTTGCAGGAAGATACGATGAACGTACCCAAAATATTTTTCACTGGAGCTTTCGCTTGTCTTCCATGAGTAGTTGCATAACGATGAAGAATTGATTGCAGCCGCCCATTTTTATATTTCTCGAGTAACAAAACAAAAAAGGGGTATTTTTTTCGGCAATTTATGTACCCAAGGATTTTTTTCAGCAGTTGTCGTTCATTTTATCTTGTTTGAGTAATTGTACAAGGATGGCGTAAGTCTTTTCAAATTTGTCTAGCCAGCAAAGGTTAGGTTTTAGTAGTGAATTTCTTGTTGAATTATGCTTGTTGAAAAAAGAATTAATGTCGGCGAAGAATCGTTTTGGACAATCTGCATACCATAAGGTGTTTGAAAGCAGCTGTAGCCATTTACCCTCCTTAAGCAATTGTACAGCTGTACAATAACTCCGAGAAATTTCTGTACATTGTAGATGATTGTTATGACTCGTCGTATTCAAAACGCTTTCATAGTGGTCTATAAGATTAAAAAAGAAAAAAAAGTTTAGCATTATTTTAAGGTTTGAAATTTTCTGAAGTAAGTAGACTTGAAGTATTAACTTTGGTAAAAAGACGCTGGTGAATTCAATGAGCTAGATCACAAAACATAAGCACTTAATGTAACAAATCATGAAGCAATATGGAACGTTTAACCCTATCTGTATTGCGGGGGCGTGGTAAGACCCACTGATTGAAAAACGGTTTAGTATCTTTAAAGTTAATTGCAACTATTTTAAAACTCTTTTAAACAAAATGTTATACATTGCATTTATTGAATATGTTTGACCATTGCAACCATTACTTAGATAGTATAATGTTAGTATTATTACTTATTGACAAATAACTGATTACTTAATGTCATGTGTGAAGTTATTGTAACAGACCTGTATTAGTTTTGGAGGCGCAGAACAACGAAATAAAGGCAAGTACATCCAGGTTGATACGACTAACATGAAAAATGAAGAAAAATTCATTTACTAATCTTTCATTTCGAGGTTATTGATTTTAACATGATGAATGTATTTACGAAGCTTACGTAACCATTTATCAAAAATTTGAAAACTAGCTTACATTTCAACGCTCATACCTTTCCCGAATAAATTAATCGTAAATCAAAAATTATGATTTTAAACAAATTTATCATTTTTCTAAAGACTATACAAAACACAACATTTCAAAAGAAGCAAGCTCTTTTACAACCCAGTCACAAAAATCTTTTAAAAAACACTTGTTTGTTTGAAAACGAGGCGCGGCTGGACAAAAACATTTATCAAAGAAACGAATCTGTTTTATTGAAAAACGAAAGTGCCATCACTTTTGCCATATTTCAGACTTCAAAAACAATTTAGGATATGTTAATTTTGGCATTTGCAAGAAATCTGCGCAAAATTTTTTAACATATTTCACTTTTGAAATTCCTCTTAGCAATAGAGTTTGTTAGCAAGAGGTGTATTGAAATTAAAGGAAAAATTAAACATTCAACAAAAGAAGAACGAGATATTACTTTTTATACGAGCTTTGTTACTGATTCAACTGCTTGTTCTTCTGTAAAATTATGCCATGTTTCTGGTATGTCTCCTTCTTTTAAATTATATTTGATGGCAAGACTAGAATTGAATTTCGCCATGAATCTTTTCCAATAGCAGGCTGTTTCCAATGAATCGTCTTTTGGTATGCTCCATTTAGGGTATATCATTTTGTAATCTTTGTAGTTTTTCCATTCCTGGTTGGTTTTGTGATTCCTAAACCTGCTTTCCGAACAAACCAAAGTTGAACAAGTATCAGTGATCAATTTATTACTACCCGTCCAACTATAACCACCTACACCTTGTGGATAATGCTCTATTACACAATGATCCATACCATTAGATTCTGCACTATGTTGCGGTGATGTCACTTTGCATGGAGCTTTACAAAATGGACATTGCTCTTGACAACCAAGACAAGAGTCGGCAAGATTGTTAACAATTTCCTGTCCATGACCCTCCGGTAATTGAATAACAGCATCGTACTCACCATAAAGATCATCTCGTATGGTTGATAAATTTTTCAACAAAATGGAGCTTAGATTTTTGAAATCGGTTTCTTGAAAGGTTTCAGTTTTGCTTACTTCAGCAATTTCTTCAGATGTAACGGGTATGACTTTTTGTAATGCTTCAGTAAATGTAGCCCAATATACTTTCACATCAGCCTTACCAATATCAGATGTAAAGTGACTAGTTATAATTGACTCGATATTTGTAAGAAGTGAATCCAATTTAACTTTTGCAAGTACAACATATTTTGGTTTACCGTCATTCCTTGATTCACCGCCATTCGTTGTAAACAAATAATTATTTATATATTTGAGAAGCCATCGGGAAATGCAAGCCCGATTTTTATCAATAAACGCCTCATACTCTTTAAAAGAGTTCAATTTTAGCAATTCTTTCAGCACTTGTGTTTTTAATAAACCAGCAGAACCCATAAATGTATGGTTATTCCGAACTTCAGTTCCACAAGTAAGAGGCAGACTCAAATTTACCGAACTTTTAACGTGGTTCTTTATAATGTGGCACAATAAATCAGCAGCAATTTTTTCATTTGCACTTCTTTCGTAAATATTCTTGAAAGTGATAAAGAGCCTTTGCTTAAACAGATTTTCTTCAATTGAAGGGTCGATTTTTTTCTTGAACGCTTCGTGCATTTTTTCAAATCTTGAAAGAGCAAATCTGCATACATGAACTAGAAGAGAAACTTCATATTCCTGTGTCAAAAGAAAACTACGTTTTTCATCTTCATTCCATTCATTAATGAAGTTAACAACGTCGTTCATTAATTTTTCCACCTGACTTTTGCTAAAGTTCTGATCTTCAATCTTTTTTAAATATACTGGAATTTTTTTTAAAGCATCTTGAGTGTGTCCATGTGCGATTCTTTCAAATTTATCTTCCATCTTTTTAAACCGTTCAGGCATCTTCAAATACTTCTTTGCAGAATAGTACTCTTCTTTTATTGGGAAATTAAAAAGATCTGGAACAGGAGTACCTAGACTTCCAGTTTCTAAATTCTTTTTTAGTAATGGAGTGTTGTGAGCCAAAGATACTAATAACGCTAAATAGACTTCATTCTTTACATTCAATGTATTTTCAGCTGAAGCTCTCGGCGGCTGCTTTGCTTGCATTTCTATCCACAAACTATCGAATCTTGAATACAGCTCATCTTCCGTTAACGTCTCTCCTCTAAGTTCAATGGCTAAGGCACTTGTCTTTTTAGATATTTCTTTATTCCATTTAGAAAACTGTGCGCGTTGAGTAATTTTCAATTCTGTAACACTGACTTCATCTTCGATCGCCTTTAAGGTCGCTCTTATTATATCGTCTTTCAATTCAGAAAGTTTCAACTCAGAAATTGCTTTCCATTGCTCTATTGTTTCTGGATCTTCACTAGTGGCAAAAAATTCTTTTAAATCATTAAGAGCTTTCCCATGTTTTTCTCCTACAAGGCTCGTTAATTTTGCTGCAAGCTCTGTCTTCTCAGAATTTGGATTACTAGCTGCTCTTATGCTACCCAAAGCGATATCATTGAACCACTCCAGTACTTCATTCTTCATAGTAAAGGATAAATTATTTCGCTTCAGTTCAAGAGAATTGAAGGCCTTGATTTCTAGACTGTTTCTGAAATTAAAAACAAAATCATCCGCTAGAATTCCTCTCCATAGATCACCGATACGAATTGACATGTTTTCAATAGTTGAGTGCGATTTTCTTGCAGGCATTACTTCATAAATGTATTTTCTTACTTCCTCGACTTTTTCGCTGTATCCAGGATTGACAGGTGCCATTGGTGGTTCTCCTTGCCATAGATTGGTAAAATTTTTCACGTTTGATTCTACATCAAAATTTATAATATCTGAGAATTTTTTGATATTGATGATTTTTTCCGATTGGGCTGCTGCTTGAGCCATTTCATCCAATCTTTTTAATAAGTTATTTCTTCCCCGCTGCATATTCTTCTCGGCATTATCGGCCCCAACGTTTTGATGAATGAAAAAACATGAAGATTTCAATTTCAAATTTTTGTTTACCAGCTGCATTCGAACAAAAGCATGAACAACAATTTGCAAAACATCTTGTATTTCAGACTGATTTTCACCTTTAATGTTGATTATTGTAAGATCGCCGATCCCTATAGCCAGTGTTGCTAACTCATTATCGTGCTGATGTTTTTCAAAACCAAGTTCCGGAGCTCGTAAGCCCTCTGTATCAACTACCATTATGTAATCGCATTCTTGATTGGCCCTATTTTCTGGTAATTGTATAAGCTGTGCAAACACTCCCTGTGTGCATCTTCCTGCTCTAACAGCAAACTGTAACCCAAACATCGTATTAAGAAGAGTTGACTTCCCTGAACTTTGTATTCCCAGAACAGAGAGAACAAACATTTTCTTACTGCCAAGAAATGATTTCACCTCGGTAAACACTGCTTGAATCCATTTGAGTGGTACATGAGCAGCATTTCCATCCATAATTTCCATAGGATAACCAGCCAGTAATAATTCTGCCATTATTTTCGGCAATTTTCCAGTGTCTTTGACAACTTTAAGCGGTATCTCATCCTTCAAATCCATTACGGCTTCAAATATTTGACCCATTTCTCGAAGTAAATGTTCCCAGCCAAATGATGATTCCTCGAGTCTTCTTTCCAAGTCACTTAATAATGATTTCAAATATAAAATCTGATCAGTTGCTTGATTATCTTTTTTTTTCAAGAGGTTCTGAAGTTTTGACCAAACCTCTGAATAGTTATGTTCAATTGTAGGCAGTTCTGCTCTAGACAATTCATCTAGATATATCCGTAGCCAGTGAATGAAGTAGAGTCTTGCATCTCCACTTAAACCAAGCAAATTGTGAATGAACTGCTTCATAACTTTTGAAAGATTTTCGCAGATAAGGACTTGTCTTCTTCGCAATTCCTGCCTTTCTCTATAAAGTTCAGATTGGTAATGCTCCACAGATTTTATGCCATGCATTTGTGAAGTTCTGTTTTCTTTCTTTTTGATTTCACCCCATCTCTTCCATAGGTCACCTTGTAATGGCAATAATTTAGCTTTAGCTTCATAGATTTTGTAACCTTTTATCACATCGTAGATATCTTGAGCCCTCATTTGACCAGTTTGGTAAGCTATATTGTCTTCATCTGATATCAAAGACTCTCCATTTACATCTCCCTCTTCTAAAGCTTCTAACAGTGTTTTAGAATCGAAGTTGTTTAAGTGTTTGTTAACTTTGGCTATTATTTCTGACTTGAAATCACCTAAGTTTTTGTTTTTTAATTCCCCGCCCTTAAAATCTATGAGAAGCTCAAACTTTTTGAGAGAGGAGCCAACTTCTTTAAGCAAATCTCCGACAGCAGACTTTGATCGCACTATTCCCTGTTTCTTTGTGACGACAAGAAGAACTTTTTCAGAGAACTCAGCGATATTTTTGATGGATTTGATAACATTTGAATTTTTGATTTCATCAATGTCCACCATGACCACCATCATATTTGATACTTTACATAAAAACCGAAGTTGATCTCCAAAGTCCTCACATTTTCCATGCAAATTCAAAAACATCATTGTATCAAGAAAATGACACTGGCAGAATCTTTTTGCATCATCTGCAGCACTACAGGAACATCTGGCTCTGTTTGATGGCAAATACCAAGATGTATCTACTGTACCTTGCGAAAGTACTGATTTTATGTCACCATTTTTGCAATCTTGATGAAAAAACATATTATGAGATTGGTCGCTAAGCAATTCATTTAGCAGTTTTGATTTTGATCTTGGAATTTCACCGGTTCTGACAAAAGTGATAATAGGTAACTTCGCTTTTAAGGCAGAAACCTGTACATCTTTCACACCTAGAACGATATCCCTCAATGGCCAAATTTGTAAAACCAAGCGATTAGTAATATCTGGTACTAGAAACGGTATGCTTAGCTTACACATGCTTAACTTCTGAGAAAGAAGTTGCTTTAAAAAGTTGGACGAGCACAAAAACAGAGCAACCATAACATCCATCGGATTTATGCGCTCATCTTCACAACAACTCTCCTCTTCCATTATTTGTCTTAACAAATCGTCGTCGTTTTCACTGTCATCTTGACGCTCATCGATTGCATCATTTTGGTCCATTGTTTGAGATATTTGCATCTGATTACGACCTCTGTAATCTAAAAGAAGTATTTTAGTCAGCAAATACCACGGCAAGTCATCAAAAGTCTTGACTTTTTCGATAGGATTTTTTCTTACATCTGAAAGAGTTATTTTGTTAGGGTAAAATTTTGACAACCCTAAAGTCTCTAGTATTTGCATTTTGTTAAGATCCTTTTCGAGACTGATTGAACTTCTATCAGAAGTCTCGTTATTTTCAGATGGACTGATCTTAACGTCTTGCCTCTCTGGTTCTTCAAATAAATGCCCTAAATTTTCAGCAATCGGTCCAGAGCTTTCTTCTATTCCGTCTTTTCGTGAAGCAATGGCCAATTGCAGTGCAATCCAGTCTGTTGGTGGTTTACCATGGCTCTTGATGAATTTGGCACAATCTTCACTTAAATCTAGGACATCAAGCAAATTTGAATATGTCAGTAGTTTCTGTTCCATTGCATCTTTTTTGTCTGCAAATTCATAGACAATTTCCAAAATGAACCCATCCAATTCTTTTTGCCCCTTTGTTTCATATAATGACAATTCTTTATTTTTGGCATCTAACTCTGCAAGAAACCATTTTACACGTTCAAAGGTCACATCATGAGACGAATAGTATCCACCATTAAAACTATATCTCATCTGATAAAGCAACAATTTGAGCAAATTGTTAGTGTTGGTCTCACCATTTTTAACTAAACTTTCCAGTACGTCTTTGGTTAGAAATGAAAAGTTACATGTCGCTTCTATGGCACGTTTATCTTTTTCTTCATCAGATTTATCCAAATCTTGTGAATCTTGGAGCTGTGGTATGACATGAGATTGAATCGATGTAATGAAGCTAACGATGTCTGAAGCTTTCGGAGTAGTATTTTCAAAGATTGTAGTCGATTGTTTAGAACGAATCCAGTGCTTCAAATTGATTTTGCTCTTGAAACTGAAGTCATCGGTATCAGTTAGTATCTGTTTAAGGCAAGATTTAATGGCTGACAAGTCCAGTGGGTCATAGGAATATCTATGCTTGAAAACCAGTTCCAGTAAATTAATCATGTCAGTCTTTTGCTGAATTGCTTTGCGCCATATGTCAGGATTAAAAGTTCGGACTATAGCTTTTGTTTTTCCTTTAGCAAGAGTTTGAAGGTAACTAGCACAATTTTGGGAAAATAAATTGTCCTCAAGATAAGTTGGTATTTCACTTAGCAACTCATCTAGATCATTTTGTGCCTCAAGAAGCTCTTTGTTTGCTAGGTATTGGCGTGCTGTTAATCCTGTCATACTTTCCCATGCTTTGCAAAGATTTGTTTCAAAATCAGAGGCATCTGAAAATCTTTGTGCATGGATCTTCAGTAACTCCCATATCCCCTTAAAATTATGTCCACGATCGATGACGCTCCATGTTGCATTTGATAATACAAGGCCAGTTTTCCATTGCGGTAGTGCAGAACATTCAGAAGGGCCACCCTTGGTTTCGATTCTTAATGAAGTTTTTTGTAGTTCAGATTCGTCGAATTCACCAGTAAATGAACCTTTCAAACTTTTTGCACTTACATCTGTTGACACTCCAGCCATACCAGCATAGCTTACATTGACAAATGCTCCCATAGCTTCTTCACTTAATTTCTTTACTGTCTTTCTATCTTGGTGAGTTTCACTGTAGTAATCAGAAATCCAGTAAAACGTTCCACCAAAATGAATAGGACCACAATTCACATGTGATCCATATTTTCTAAAAAACTTCTCACATGCACTTTGTTGAGTTTCTTTTATTGTAGTTGCCGTTATCACTTTTTCTAACTTTTGTAATTCTTCAATGCATTCTTCTGTCAATTTTAGTTGGTCTTCATGAAATGTGTAGGACGCTAAAGGTATCATTTCGTATTTAACTTGGCCATAGTAAACCACACTTGATGTTACCAACCTTTCCTCTTCGTTTTCTTTGTTGTTACTATAAGAACCACCAACTTCGGCAGAGACTAGACCATAACTTCCTTTTACAGATGCAGCGACACTGTATCCATAATTTTCAAGAGCCTTTGTAAAATTGCTTTTGGATGTCTTTGATGTAAATGAATTGATTTGAACTTTGGGTGATATCGCTGTTCCAAGAAATTTTACTTCGTTTGGTGGTGCAAGAACTTGACAATAATCTCCTTCTTCAAACTTTTTACTGAGTAAGAGTCCTTTCAAAGTAAGACCAGCAGAAGCGCTTTGTAATACATCTGACTCACTCAAATCTTTCCTGTCAATACCATCGACATTAGTAACAAGGTTTTCGAAAGAAGCAATTACATCTTTTAGTTCCTTCTTGTCTTGTGATATCCATGCACTGTCCGGTATCTGTAAAGCAGCACGAATTTCCTTCATCTTTTCATCAATGCCACTATCACCTAACTGCTTCCCTTTTTCTTTAAGATCATCTAAATCTGAAATCAATTGCTTGGCATCTTCCATTCTTTTCTTTACTTTGTCTTGGTCTGCTTCTCTCATCTGTCCGAATCTTGAGTCATTTTCAATATTCATCAGCTCCATTAGCGCTTTCTTTTCCCAAGTAAACCGAATATGTCTCTTCAATTTTACAAAGCTTGCATAATCAACATATCTTAAAGCAGCCTTTGATGATATGGAGAGACATTCCTCGAACTTGGAAATCCAATATTTACTGTTTAGCCCTTTTTCCTGGAGAGCATCTTCAAGTTCCTTTTTTCGTGCATAAGCAGCATGGACAGATTCAACATCAATGTCGATTTCCTGATTCATTTTAAGTGCCTTCCTCCATTTTGTCTTTTCTGATTCGTCATTTATATCCTTTGTTATTTTTTCAAAGAATTCTTCATCTGCAGACATATTGTTCAACTCTTCAACTGTTTTAATTCCTTCTTCATTCAGTCTATCAGTATATTTATTGAAATCCAATTCAAATGTTTTGAGGTATTGTTCCATTTTTCTAAATGAAAAAAGAAAGAAACAAGCTAATTGTAAATTTGAAATCTTCATATCTTACTTTAATTCCCAAACTTATTTAACTTCTCAAGAAATAACACAATTCTTTTATATTCACGTTGAAAACTTTAAACAATAACAATAAAAGATTTTTCTTAAACCCTTTTTCAAAAGAAAAACAAGACGGCAGAAACGTTAAAATATTTCGCTCGGTGAAGACGTGAAAGTGATTAATAAACGATATATTATGCATGTAAATCTACCTAAACATGCACGGTTCTCTATACTCAGTTAATTCAAGTAGCCAGAATATTTCTTGGTAGGTAAGAATAAGTATGTTGAGGCTGGGATTTTCTTAAAAATTTACGCAAACACACATTGTTTAATTAACAATAAAACACAAAATAAGTGAAAAACATAACTATACTTTCGGATTTAGTAGATTTAGTAGGTTTAGAATGGCCTATGTGTCACAATGAAAGTTTACTGGAATATTTATTAAGCACTTTAAAGTTTGAAAACACTTTTAGAAACTATCAAAATTACACAAAAAATAGCCCATTAAATTTCAATTCGTTTTTTCTTCAATACAGTTTGAAATAAGTCATAATTACAGGAGAAACGAAATTTTAACAATACTGTTGTTGAAAAAAGTTATGAAAGACTGGTGAAATTATTCTTTTGGTAGAGAACTTCCTGCAGCCCATCAGTGCTCTACGCTCTTTCCTTAGTTGAACCATTTTTAAAAGAAAGGAATATTTTACCTTCGCAAGTTTATTTCTTTTTGTTTGATTAACTTGCATATTTTAATTTAGGTTTTACCTTACCAAAAGACGTGAACAAAGCCGTAAAAAGAGTTCTGTTTTATACTTTTTTTTTTTTTTTTAACTTTAAAGCCCCATAACTAAACTTCATTTATGACGTGAAAACTCAAGTTAGACATGCTGATAAACGTAAGAAGCAACGGTACAATGGAAAGAGAAATCGAAGGTTTGGTCAGAGTAATGAAAATATACCTCCAAGTGTTGACAGAAACGACGAAACACATCAACGTCCGGTCAACATGGACACTTATAATGCTTCTGCCCCTGTGGATAATAGTACACCTGTTCCAGATCCTGTAGTTCCTAATTCCTAAAATAGCACATCTAATGGCTTTTTATCATGAACACTGATCCTGAATCATATTTCCGAACTTTTTGGTATGCCTTGTCCCACTTGTCCAAAACATGATGCCGTAGCGCCAACGTCGATGCGTTCATGAAACAGGGACTATCACAACAACTAGAAGTAATTGTTTATGTGATGATATTAAAAAGCTGTTTTCTAGCAAGAGAGTGAAGCAAGCTATTGGATCAAGTTGTTTTGATGTTAAAGTTAGAGCGTTCACCAGCTTTTGCGAACTTGGCCTCAGTCAATCGGCTATAAATTTTTTTTTGAGGCTAATGAATATGCTCCCTAAAGTTGTCTATGAGGAAATAATCAATCTTGTCCACCCCTTGTATAAACAGGCTACATAAGAAAGTATGTCTAAAGCAGCCTTTAGTATTCATGATCAGACCAAAACCTACTGATATCATCACCTCATTCGACGGATCTTGGCAAAGGCGCGGATATGCATCGCTGAATGGTATCGTCTCATGTATCGAGAGAACCAATGAAAAAATAATAGATATCGAGATCAAGACCAAAAAATTCAGGTCCTGCTTGTTTTGGAAGACAAAGAAAGGCTCACTTAAGTACGAGACGTGGAAAAGGGGTCACGTATGTATTACCAACCATGAGGAACAAGTGGAACTATAGCTATGTTCAAACGATCGTTACAGAAACGCAATCTTTGCTACACCACTTTCATTGGTGACGGGAACACATCCTCCTACCCTGCTGTCATTAAAACTTCCGTATCCGGGAAAAGATATATGAAAGGGAAAATGTATCGGTCACGTCCAGAAGAGAGTGGGGAAAATCTACGTAATCTCCTAAAGAGGGTGTAAAAGGAGACAAAGAAGAATATTTTTGGACGCGGTAAATTGACTGATGCTGTTATCAACTATTTTCAAAATTGCTATACCTAACAATTCGTCAAAATTGTGTCAACCTTTACTAAATGGAAAAAAAATGTTGGTGCGATTTTATTTCCAAAATTGAACCAAATTTAAAACGACACAATTAGTGTAACCGTGCAGCTGACGCGTGGTGTTCATTCTGGAATGTTGAAAAGGATCAGAAAGAAAAATTTAACATACCACCTAGCATTAAAAAGGAACCTGAAATCAAACCATCGTTTTAATGAGGTCAAATCGTGCAAAAAAGGAGGTAAATTATGCTTTTAAAGATAGAAGCATAAAACTTGGTTCAGATGTTCTTCATAACAATTGAAACATTGTAAGACTGGGAGCCATCTTCAATTTTTCATTTTGGATATTTTCAGGACCAGATAAAGTCTCTATAGCAACAAAATGTTTTTTGTAAAACATGCTTCATTATATACGGTTAAAAAAAATTTTGTTGCTATGGAAACCTTGCCTGATCCATAGAATATCCAAAATTTGAAAATTGAAGATTGCTCTCAGTCTCAAAATGTTTCTATTGTTATAAATTAAACTTCTATACTAATTTTTATGCTTCTATCTTTAAAAGCACAATTTTTGCACGATTTGACCTCACTATTTGAGCGTTTGAGAGATGAAGAGCTCTTAAAGAAGTGTCTACACGGTAAAACCCAAAATTTGAATGAATCTTTCAAAGGTATTGTGTGGTCTCGATGCCTGAAACGCGTATTTGTAAGCAGAAAGACCTTTGCGATAGAGAGATACCAATGATGGTAAAGAAGGTATAACTGCATTTATGGAAAAAGCTGGTGTTGTTTCTGGACCTCAACAAGCTTTGCAAACGGTCAAGCTTTCACTGCGACAAAAAGGAATAATGAAACCCAAGTCAATGGATTCCACAAATGAACGCAGAAAAACATTGCGCGCAATACGAAAAAAGTGGTCTAACAAGGATAAGGAAGAGACTGTCGATGAAGTTGGTGCATTCACCTGATCACTGATAACTAAATATTTCTTTAGACATGATATTTTTTTGCATTTTTATATTAAAACTTAGTAGACACATTCTGAAAATTTGAAGTAATTATCTTAAATATGTTATTAATTATGCATAATTAGGTAACACAAGGTGTCAATTTACAACCTTATCCCATACAAAATGGTCAGAATTTCAACTACTAATAACTTTTAATAGGGTAATAGTATTAGCTTTCATACTTTCAGAGATTGTTCAATTCATTAAAGAAATGATACCGAATATAAAAAAGTTTTCATGACGTCATTATTTCAAAATGGCGGTGAGGCCAATGTGTGGTGGTTTTGGCGCCACGTAGTACCTCGGCACTTGATTTTTTTTGAAAATCTGATGATATTTTCACGAAAAGTCTCTTTTGACTTTCAGAAAATTAAAACAGAACTGACAAATAGCAGTTGTTCCAGGAGATATAGCTCTGTAAAAAAAGGTACCTATTTCTCAAAAATCGATATTTGTGGTGACGTCATCAGGTAACCATGGCAACCATTATTTATTCAGTATAAATTTTTTAGTTGTATTATTGAGGGTTACCTCCATACCAAATTTCAAGTTCTAGCAAAGCCAATCTGGAGTTATGGCCGCTGGCAAAAAAACCTCAAAAAGCCCGGGTTAACATCATAGTTAATGTTTGAAAATAGCTTAATTGCATTTACATTGAGTTGCTTAGTAAAATCACTAGGGAACCACCATAAATTACTAACTTCCTATTTGTATTTATAACATTAATTAAAAAGCGTGGCTTACCAAGTAGATTCATTTTACAAAAAAAATTAATTTGTTATTTATGACGTCAGCATTTATAAAAAAAATGCCGACGTCATCACTTACAAGAAATTTCTCAAAAAAAACGACTTAAATAAATGATGGTAAATGGTAAATTTCATGCTTCAAGTGTAAGCAGGTAGCAGGTGATTAAGAATTCAAGATTTACGACGTCATCAAGAGTGACGTCATATTCAAGTATTTTGGAAATTCTCAAGAAAGGCACACTTTTTAATACGGATTTGATTTGAAATAATACCACCGAAGTATTAAATTACTTTTAAGCTATATATTAAGTTCCTTGGTTGGGCGGAACTGCCCCGGAAAAGATTGAGTCTGTTTTGTAAATAAAGTGTGTAATAGCAACGACAATTTTCCAATTTTCAGTTTTTCCTCCTGTTTGCTTAGTACTTGCCAGATAAAACAACCAATTCTTGGCAACTTCTCAAAATGTTGATGGCAAGTAGATATGATAAAAATTCTGGAAAGATGATAATATCA
>JAUBWS010052145.1:0-15715 GCA_032270445.1 Darlingtonia californica
TTCCTGGAAAAAAAGAACAGATATTTTGTGTCTTGGGCTGTTGAATTATTACGTGTTCGGAGAAAAATACGAGGTGTTCTCAGATCATTTGGCTGTTGCTAGATTTCTTATAAAAATGGCCTTCCTGGAAAAAAAGAACAGATATTTTGTGTTTTGCGTTCAATGGATGCTTCTGTAACTTGCTTTTAATGTGTATATACAGGTGTCGGTTTCAACTTTTGTTCATCAACGCCATTTTCGAACTAACTTTATGCTAACTTTCATTTGTCATTGTGTATTAATGCTGAGGTTTTGTTTTTAACACACGCACTATCCACCATACACTTAGAACATTTATTCATTAATTTATTTATATTTTATACACCTTATAGAAGGTCCAAATCAGTGTTTCACTGCAATTGTAAGTTTTAAGACCTTCTTTACCAAATAAAGTAATAATAATAATAATAATAGTAATAATAGTCTCGAGAATCCAGACTCTCTTACTCTCCCGTAAATCACGACAATAATTGCCGTGACGGGACGGCGACGGTAAACACGGGACGAGATTTACGGGAGCTCAGAGTCACGGTTTTCAGTGCCCTTTGTTTTAAATATACTCATATACTTGTACCAAATTTCAAAAACTAAAATTTAATTATTTAATTATTTTATAGATAGAAGATAGAAAGAAACAATAAAATATTATTGTTTTGAACACCTTGTGTGATAAAAACATTGTGGTATCAAAAATTTCGAAAAAAGCGATTCATTTTGAGAATATTTTTCGATAAATTATTAATCATCATCAGCTCATACATAAAAACGGTTAAAACCGTGTTTGAAAAACCTAACAAAGTAAAGTTCACACTCTATTCACATATCAACATATCAAAGATCTTTTTTATAAACAAGTGACCTACAAAATCAAAAATTTTCGTCAGCGTTCTGCTATGGTTGATTTTGTGTAGCAATATTCAAGAATATACATATATCTTCAGAGTATCTTAAATATCTTCAATAAGCGAAAAAATTTATTCAACAAATCAAAATATTCATTCAAGAAGTAAAAATATTTATTCAAAATATCAAAACCTTCCTATTCAACTATCGGAATAATATGTTCGAAAAAGCGCAAACGAATGCAAGACCCGCAGATATATGCAATCCTAGCTCCACACACTACTTTTCCGTCGATATTCATCACGGACGTGCCAGTGTTCGCGCGGCAGACAATTTTAGTCCGTAATTTAGTTTTGTTTTATATAATCGTCGCCTTGAAAGTCTAGGTTTTGCTAGTTTGGTAACTTTCGAATGCAAAATGGTAGATAGGATGCAGGAAAATAATGTCGTTGAATATGGACAATTGGCAAGATGTGTTCGATGAACTCTTTTTATTGTTGAATGAAATTGAATCATCAGACAGGCTCATCGATTCAAATAGACAAAATGATAATGTGAGTAATAGATTGAAAGATTTCATTGACCTTTTCAGACAGAGTGTCCCATATGTAACAGCACAGTCAAGAGAAACAATTGAAAACATTATGACATGTTTGGTTCAGTTAAGAACCAGTGTTATTCGTGATTCCAGAGGCTTGTCAACCTTACCTTCAGAGCTCCCACAACTTTGTCACAATGAACAAGGAACTGATGATGCAACTTCAGATGCTGGGGTTGGGAGACCAAGATATTCTTTACCAGAAAATACAATCATCTCCTTGAGAGAAATCGGTACCAATTGGTCAGATATAGCTCGTATGTTTTCTGTATCTCGCTGGACAATCTTACGTAGAGCAACAGAGCTAGGTATTAATAATTCTACAACATATTCAGACATCTCTGATGAAGAGTTGAAAGAGGTAATTTACATCTTCTTACAACAACAAAGTACCTTTTGTGGTTTTTCTATAGTATATGGATATTTGAAATCACAAGGATTAAATGTGCAACAGTACAGAGTTAAGAAATGCTTAAGAGAAGTAAATCCAGAGCTATCGAGAATCAGATGGGCAATCGTTATATCACGCAGGCGATACCATGTGAGAGCACCAAATAGTTTATGGCACATTGATGGGCATCATAGCCTCATTACCTATGGCTTTGTAATCCATGGTGCCATTGATGGCTATTCCCGGCTGATTACCTTCATGAAATGTTCAACAAATAATAGGTCAAGTACAGTCCTTAGTTTGTTTGAGGATGCAATTAACATATTTGGTGTTCCTTCTCGAATTCGTACTGATTACGGATCAGAGAATGTTCTAATATGGGAATTGATGGAGGAGCTAAGGGGTGATGGGCGAGGAAGTGCACTACGAGGAACATCAACACAAAACCAACGAATAGAGAGGTTGTGGAGAGATGTGTTTCGATGTGTAGCATCAACATACTATTATTTGTTTCAGTCAATGGAAGAAAATGGTGTTCTTAACCGAAACAATAAACTTCATATGTCCGTTTTACACTTTGTTTACACTCCCAGAATCAATCAATCAATCACCAATTTCATCTCTGCATGGAATAATCATCCACTCAGAACTGAAAGAAACAAAAGTCCCATCTTTATCTGGCGTAATGGGATGATTGACATAAGAAACAGAGAATTAAATACAGTATCCAGCTTTGTCAATAATAATGGCATGGTAGAAGATTATATTGATGACTTAGAATTTTATGGATTTGATCCAAATGCCCCAAGGCCCCCTGATGATGAGTTGCCTGAGGTAAATGTTACAGAAGTGGATAATTTTGAGACCATTGAAAACCTGCTGGCTGGTCATGTTGATCCATTACAAGAAACTAATAACCTTGGATTTGACATTTTCTTATATGCCTTAGTTTATGTTAGCAGCGTTTTGAATGAAAGATGAATTGGGTAATATATAACTAATATTTTTGGGCTAGCTAAGCCATAAGCTAGCTAACTAGGCCAAACTTGTGTAAGGGGCATTGCTGTGTGTCGGTACTTTTCATCCCATCAAATTTAATCTTCGAAAACAATAATTCCAAATCAGGGTTTTTAACTGAAAAGTATGTTTTAAAAATAATGTTCACCGGGGAGCAGGGGTGTGGGTAAACAGTTAGTATTATTAACTGGTCTGACTGATTAGTTTAGATATCCTTACGAACTGGCAAATATTTTCCTGTATTAACCGGCTGTTCTTAACAACGCATTGGAATGGCTTCATCTTTTGACGCCGGGTGAGTGAAAATGCCCTCTACCATTAAAATGTCTTCATTTTCTTTGTATTAATTGACGTTGTGTGAAAAAACATTTTTCGAGTTGGAAAATCATAACAGTTTTTAAAAGAATTAATCCATTTCAATTCCAAAAAGCTACTTTGAAGGCTTCTTATCGAACCAGTTAATACATGGAATAATAACTGTTTCTTGGTTGGTCTGTATGGCAAAATATTGCCTTTAACCTTTGCACAGACCTCGCAAGCTTGTTATGTACTTTGGTTGCAGGGAATAATTCGCTGTACAGACCTCCAGAAACAGTTATTATTCCATATTATTAACTGGTCAGACGTCAAATCGGTTAAGTTAAGTAAACTTTCATTAAGATCGTGAGATACAAAAAATAGTAAGTCATGTCAACCACCTGTACGCTGAAAGGCTACTAATAGGTAATGAAACTGTTAACTAGTTACCAAAAACAGGGTTAAGATCGGTCCATATTTTCATAATTTTTTAATATATTCAATGCTTGATCAAGACTTTTGCAAATATTATCACAAATATTTTTAGTTTCTGTAATAATTGTATATAATTGTATATATTCGCGAATGATTAGAAAGTTTGGAAGATTTCTGTTGAATGATGGTAAACTATGTTAGAAATTCGTATATTTGATTGTGTATTATAAAGTTAGTACATTCCTCATCTAGTATGAATAACTAATAAATACATTGCACAATGTGTTCTTTCTTTGACCTGGTCCCAAGTTAAAGTTTCATATCTACACAAGCACGATATAAGAAAAAGAAATTAGATATGATGGGCTTTCCTTCCTTGAAATTTTCAGTGAATTTTCTTTCCCCAAAATATATCGCAAATGTAACTGTTGGTAACTGTTATAATTGAAATTTTGCAGCTCTTTATCATTACGTCCTACTTGCAATAAGAGTATACAATTGCAAAAAATAGTAACGTCCGTAATTTTGTGTAGTCCTAAGACATTCTGTGTATGTCCGCTATTGCTTTGAATGAAAAAAATTTAAATTAGTTTTGAAAATACATTTTCAACAAACAATTATTAGCTACTAAGAACCCCGTAAAAGTTCACGAAAATTTAAGTCAATTGAATATATCAGCTCACAAAATGCATCATTTACAGAAGAAATTGACAGGACTAGCATTCCTGAAGAGAGCTTTCATAAGCGCTTGTAATGTTTTGATTAGAATTGCAACTTTATAGGTCGAAAACTAACAATTTCGTGTTTTATGTACTTGTCTTTTTTCATGTTTGAAGGAAAAAATTTAAAAACATGTCCGGAACTTGTCTGAAAATTAGGTACTAAAACGTCCGAAAATATTTTGTGCGAAAATTTTTGAAACTATGACTTTAGTAATCTTTTGTGTTAACGCTCGTTCTTCTGCGAATGCCCGAAAGCGAAGCAGGTGAATGTTTCCACAGGTCACTTTTTCGCACGGAGATCTCGGGCGTAGCAAAGAAACGCTGCATTAATGTAGACTAGTTAACTTATCTATTATTTTTCTTAAGCCACTAGATATAGCGTCGTAACTTAAAAAAGGCACAGCGATGGAGAGTGTCCATACGGCACTCGGAGATTTACCCGTTTCTGATTATACTTCCCGTTTTCTCGGTTCTTTAAAAAAAGAGCTAGACAAGCTTACTAGTCTGTTATTTTTCTTAAGCCACTAGATATAGCAGCGGAGTTAAAAAAAACGCAGCGACGGAGAATATCCGTACGGCACTCGGAGTTGAAAAAATAATCTTTCTCCTTTTCCTTCCTCGCAATTCCCGTACGGCACTTATATCCGATTTACCCGTTTCGGATTATATTTCCCGTTTTCTCGGCTTTTTCGGAAAAGGGACTGGCTGGCGAGACTAGAAAAGAGCTGGCAAGCAAGTCTACGTTGATAACGTATAAAGAACACTTAAGGTCATTTTCCATTCCATGGAATTTGAGCAAATTTCCACCAAATTTGTATCTACTGCGCATGCTCACATAAAAAAATTTAGTAAAAATTTCATCTCATCTGGCGGAAAATAAAAAAGTGAAAATTCCACCGATTGGAAAACAGCCTAAAGTCCGTTTATAACAAAGAGAACCATTATCATTAAAAGTTCATGATATTTATCTTCTATTATTAAAAAAGCCGTTTCCGTAAGGCAATTTAGCTGGAAAAATATTGTTTTTTTCTATCGCAGTTTCCTTACGGAAAAGTCTGTCTGAATCTGTTTCAGAACTGACTGATTCTGAGATAAAAATAACTTTAAAGAAAGAGAATTCACGGTATGAAATATTTATAAAATCTATTATGGCGATTGGCCACATCATAGTTGGCGAATTTTGTGGAATTAATTTAAGTTAATATGAAAAAAAGCTGATGTTTCTACGTACTTTAACTAAGGAGCAAATGTAGATTTTATATGCATATAGCCATCTTTTTGCAGTAACGAATAAGGAGAAATTACAGATTTTGCATGCATATAGCCATCTTTTTGCAGCTTCAAATTTTCAACACGCAAAATTTCTTCCGCATTATTCGTAATGTTTAAATTGACACGCAGGATTTAAACGAACTTTTTTAATGGGAAATACGCATTTGACGAGTTCCTGTATTTTCCGGTAAGAAACGGCATGAAAAAATCATTAATTAAATTTAGCGCAGAAAGATTCGTTAGGGGATAGATGTCCTACTCCCCTCACTACTCAAAAATACAATTATGGTGAAAATCACAGTCAAAACATTGAAAAGTAGTAAATATTTTTTTGAAGATTGGTCACATAGCAATCATCAAGCGAATTATGAAAAATCATTTCTTACTCTTTTTTTGTTAGAAATTGTTATGATGACAACGATAGTTCAAATATTTGTTAACAAATTAGGTTGGTTGATTCGATTGAATCTGCTTTTCAGTCCCATTTTTTGATTCATTCTAGGTAACTTTTCAATATAATGATATGAAAATGTTTATTTCATAACGAATCTTCTAAAAAAGTATACCTATCAGGAGGGGTGAGTGGAAAAAGTTTCAAAATCAAACAAACGGGGCGGTTAGAATAGCCATGTCTATGGTGGGAATTTTCTTTCGAGACGTTTATTCTCTCCTTTGGGGCCTCGCGTTTCGCCATATGCCGCCGTTGAGAGATGAGGGCCCTGGAGTCGATGGTGGATGCTGATGTTTCTTTGTTGTTGTTCGTTGAGAAAATGTGTCTTTTGAGACCTCCAGACTTTCTTGCACAGAGAACATGGAAAAGTTTTGCCTTTTGTTGGCATATTTTCGATTGAGGATTAAATCTCAGCATGAAATAGATCATCCTCTAACAGCGTTTGTTCAAGAATACCAAATTCTTCGCGTTGTAAACATTCTGTACTCGACGCCCTTTTGGAGATCTATGCACTCTCTGTACGGCCACCCTAATCTGATAGAGTTGCAGACTCGACGAAACGATTTTCCGGTCTAACTCTTTTTTACTTTATGATTCCACTGTATTAAGAATAGGACAATACATGTACTCGTGATCCTCACTTTCACATGGATACGAAAAAAGCAAGGCTGCCAGGGTGTCCGCAAAGAATTTTTGAAAATATCGATGTTATTTCATGCAGAATGATATGATATCATTTCACGCATTTCGACACCATTATACGCACGTCGATATAATTGAGGAAATCTATATGTTTGTTCATAGGGTCGAAACATTTATTGAGTTCTGTAAAACTTCGTTGCATACAAGGTTATAAACCGTTAATTCTTTACAAGCAACAAATCCACCCATTTCGCCTTATCCGGATTCGGAATACTGTACCTATTAGCCCCTTCATAGTGAGTATATATCTTTTACACGAATAAATATTTGTATGGACAAAGTTGTCACCAACTCGCCAGTTCCCGAAAAAATCTAGAAATATGCGGTTTATCGATCTCGAAACAATAACACGTATAAACGTGGCTAATGCCGTAAATGCGGGGAAATTTTCTTCGAACAATTTGGACACAGGTACGGAAAACCGAAAAAATCTCAAATAGCATCACGGATAGAATACTTTTTACTACTTTAATCATATAAAACCGTCCGGGATGGGAACGAAGGAGTCAGGACAGAATGCCATGGAAAAATGAATATACGAGTTCGCAGTTGTTTGTTACTTTAACTGGGGCGGACGCTCATCGAAATGAAAACAGCTGTGGACCTGTGGTGTAATAGCATAACGAATCTACTTTTAAAGGGAAAAAAGTGTTTGCGGAACCAATTTTGTCTAAACAATCATGAATTTTCACACTTGTGTAGATTGGGGACGCCTTGGTCGTCCAACAAAACTACCGAAGTGGACGTCGCAATAATGTGATCCATCCTCAACAGCTTCAGATTTGAACATATAAAATAAAGTAAAAAAACAATTAACGTCTTGATCTTAAGGGGTTTGATAAGAAATTCATATGTTGAAATTTTTTAGTTGAGAAAAAAACACGAAATATTTTGTGACCAGTACAAGGCGTGTAGAAAAAGTTTGGCCTGTGTTTTAAGGGAACCGCAAAAACAGCTATAATTTTTCAAGTTTTAGCGAATCTTATGCCATTGGATAGCGATTATTGTAAGCTTTTCTTATCTCTGCAATTGTCATTTTAATGGTTAATCAAAACACTTGATAAAATGTTTTTTCTCTCAAAGCAATGATGATCGAGGTCGTTGATATCTAATTAAGTCATTCAAAACAGCAACAGCAATGAAAATTTTCGCGATGTTAAATTTTTGATGTTAAAGCTTTATAATGTCCATGAAACACCAGAACAAAGTTATGATGACATGGCAGTTATTGCTCGTTAAAAGTCGTGTTGACTAATTAATTACTGTAACAGTGTATTTTTTAAGAGTAACTATAACGTGTCTAATCTAATTTTTTTTCAAACATTTTCTGTGTGATTTAGACAAGGCATAAAACAGGCCTAAAAAGTGAAATATGCATTATTTGCAGCAACTCGAATTAAACGGAAGAGGTCATGTCTAATCTAATTCGCAAATTCGACCATTTACGATATGGCTGAGCAAAATTAATTACAAGGTAGACTTTTGAAAAAGTAAAAAAAAGGATAAAAATCTCCATAGGTTTGATATCATGTTTAATGCTTAATAAAATATAAAATATAAATAAGAATTTCCACAAGTTTAATACTCTATTGCATGAATACTTTATTGCATGAATACTTTCGCGGCCTTTCATTTAAATTTCGCGGTTTCAAAATATAAAAGTATTCCATAAAATCCTATTTTCGTAATACAGACGAAAGTTTTCAACTTTAGAAATCAGGCACAAAGTTAAAGGGTGCAAATCAAATTCAAAACAAACAGACAAAAAGATTTCTTATTTACACGTAGCATTTTTCAATTAAATGAAAAATTCACAGTAAATATCTACAGGAATAACCTCAAATATATTATCAAAAGACACGTATTACCAATCCACAATTGTTTCTAGGCCCGAAGCCAGAGACTACTCCAGTGGGGCACTGATGATTAGAGTCACCAGAAAGGCCGCCATAGTTGGCCCTGAAGGGCAAGAAAATCTTGAATTTTAGAGCTTCTAGATTGCACTGATGTGACCGCGAAAACGTAAAATTTTGATGCCACGAATTTAAATACAATAAAGTATCATGTTTCGCCGAGGAAACCTAATAAATAACAAATATGAATAAAAATCTCCAATAGCTTACTTTCATGTTTTGTAGTCGGATGCTTAAGCAAGTAACAAATATGAATAAAAATCTCTCAGGTGCTTAATCAAGTAAAGCCGGTTTTCCACTTGTAAATTTTCGTACGAAAATATAAAAATTTCAATAGAAAGCAAAGTATTCAGTAAAAATCATAACTAACCAATGAGGGTTCAAAAGATTTATTGTTTGGTACGAAAATTTCATAAGTGGAAGGCTTGACAAATATGGATAAAAATTTCCATAAATTTTAAATAGATACAATAAAATTTTTCTTCTAAAAATATAATATAAAAATCTCGATACTGTACAGTTTTAATAACTAAATACGAACGAATTGTTACATTTATTTTTCAGAATAATATTTCTGGGGGTCAATTTTAATCTAATAATCAACTTCAATTTACATATCAAGTTATCGCAGATGAACAGAGAACCTTTTTTGAAAGAACAGGAACGAATTGTAATGATGAGAAGGTTAATAAAAACTGTGCTTCAGCTCAACAATCTATTCCTTAAGAATTTTGTAGAATATATTTTAGATCATAAAGATTAATGAAGATTTTACTGGAAAACATATAAAGAACAAAATCCTTCGGAATATCTTCACGCATAAATAAAAAAAAAATTAGAAAACGTCACTAAATCTTAATAAGTCACAATACAAAAAAACTTTTCAATCACATTTTGAAAAACATTATCCCAAATTAAAAATAATAAAATGATTAAAAATGAAAATACTTCGAATAAACGCCAGGGTTATTTCTAATTTGTTCAAGATTAATTATGAAACAGAACTGTCATTTTTGAAATTGGGACCATTCAATACTGGAATATCTAAATTTAAGAAAAAAATGGATATTTTGTCTTTTTTCTGCTAATGTTAACACTTCAAATTATTCGCGTTTGAAATCTATCAAAATTAGCCAACCTCTTCAAATACTCTTAAAATGATATGGTTCGAAGGCTTTGGGTAATAATTTGCAGAGTTAAAAATTCACTTCAAAATCGAATCACAAAATTTTGTGAATCAGCATTTTTCTCACAACCATCTTAATACTCAAAGAGGAAGACCACAGACTTTTGCATGCGAATGAAAAACTTTCAGCCACTCAAATCTTTTCATCCTAATCGCGACTAGTTTGGACTTGATGGAAAGACCCTAAGTACATTTCACGTTAGACAAAACGCCAAATTTTGATCATGGCTCCCCTCAAAAGAAAAAAAAAAAAATCCATCAAAGCACAATGTTGACTAGTTAATGAGAAAGGATAAAATAATAACATATGTAATATCTAACAGTGAGTAACAAAATAAGATGACTTTCCTCTAAAGTGTATTGAAAGCTCGCCCATTTGTTGGGATGATGTGCTCGGTCAGAATTTGTGTCAGCAGTTCTTCCGATTGCAAAGCAGTACTAGGAACTGATAATTGATATGTACATGTGGAAGCAAAAATTCCAGGCTCATCTTTGAATTCTACTTCAATCTTTGCTGACCTCAGACTAAAGAAATCTGATACACCAGTACAGAAAACTAGAAGATTTTTAAGTTGTTCCTTCGTCATCTGATTTATCACATTCACAAACATCGTTCTTTGTTCGGGTTTCATCTCTGAGAAATCAACAATTTTTACAAAAGCATCAGGGGTTATACCATCATATTCTTCGCAGTAAAGAAAAAGGGTTTTAGCAACTTCTGGATTTTCGGTCATGAGGTCTAATAGACCATTTGTTTTCAGGCCTTTGCGTAAATGGTCTAAAGAAACCTTCCTTTTGACTAATACATCATGGATAATGAGAGATTGCAATACTTTATCCTTGTTGTTTTTCTAAAAGTAAAGAAACATACAAGACTTGCGTCTAACGAACTAGTTTTGGGTAAAATTTTGATGAGTGCCTGTTTGTTAAGGTGGCGCGGTAGTGGTTGCAGAGTCCGAAATATTTTAAACGGTTTAAAACGAAATTTTTTATAGCGAAGTGCGTACCGTTCTCACTGCAGCTGCGATTTGTTTTTAGGAACTAATAGCGATCAGTTCTCTCATATTTTACTCGCGATGTAAAAGCTTTGTATACTAAAATAATTTTCTCGTGCGATTTACTCGCGATGTAAAAGCTTTATTTATCAAATGATCTTTCTCTCGTATATTACTCGCGATATGAAAGCTTCATATATCAAGTGAGTTTTCTTTTGCGATTTACTGTATCAAAAGAACTTATTTTGTTTTTCTGAATCAAATAGATATTGGCTTTAACGTTTCTTGCATTTGGAATGAAACAACTAAAATTCTCTGAAACTTTTGGTTCGCACTTTTTTGGCAACAATGCTATTTCTGAATCGCAATTTCTGGAAAATTTTATTTCGGACCCCGCATTGGCTCTTAATTAAACCCTATCCAGACCAAAATGAGTAAATTTGAAAGTTATCAATGCTCTCCTTTGAAGTGACTTTCCAAAATTTAAATTTCAAAGAAAGTTGGGGAAAATTATGAAAATAAACCAAATGTTGTCAAAACAGGTCAAACTTTATATAGTGTAGATAGAATATGTCATTGTGCGACAGAAAGGAGTACAGTATTGAAAAATAGTGAGACTTTTTGTTTGTATTAGTTTTTTTCGATTTTTTTGGTGCTTTTTACTTTTTTATTTAGACGTAAGAAAAATTGAGTTCAGCATTATATCGAAAAGAACTGTAATCAAACATTATTCAGAAGCACATACCTAGAAAAATGACTAGTGCTGTGCTAGTAAGGTGGAGTAAGGTACTAATTAAGGAAAAGTCTTCATTTAGTTTATGGTAATATGTTTTGATGGCTCTTCAGCATGTAACTAAGGTGACTGTTGCGGGGATTTTATATATATCCTTACAGATAAAACCAACAATTGAACGCTTTGAAAATTGTAAAATGAGACAGTGTTCGTGATACGATGTTTTGTCCTCTTACAATGACTTCTTCAGGTTATACTTACAGATAAATATACAAATTCTCCTGCCTCCTCCAATAGTTGCCCAAGTTCCGCATCTCCAGCTAATTCCAACAACCTTCTTTCACTTGCATTTGATATCTAGACCAACCAATATAAATTTGTTATTGAACAGTCAAAGCTTATACTACCTGATAAGCCTACAGTGAACCTGAGCAGAGATAAGCTAATTTGAAAATGATGTTGTGATTATAATTAATGACTTAGATTGAAAACTCAAGAGCCAGCATGACAAAGAATGTAAACCTGGTGAAAACTGAAGGAAAAAAAATTCCTAAAATACAAAATAAATCTTGACAAAACGATTGGACACAGGAAGAAGCTGTATAGTTGAATTTGAGTTTATAAAAAGTTAGTAAAATTATCTTGAACTAAAAAAGTGCATTTTTGGTCTTAATTTCTCTTAACATGTTTCTCTAATTTTTTTCACCAAACTCTTTCTCAAGTTAAATTGTTTGTTTAGTATTATGTTAAGTTTTATAGTTATAACTTCTTTAAGTTTCATAAAGCATTAAAACTATTTGAACGTTTAGTTACATGATGTTTTCTTTACTTTTTGGTTTGTTATTTCCAAAAGTGATTTGATTGAGGCTTTTTTTTTGTACCTAGCATTAAATTATGCCAATATTATGCTAAGACATAATTGAAAACTTGCTTAAGGCAGGAATTTCGTAAAAGCAACCATCTGAAAAATTTCACTGGAACTTATTTTTGCGGTTTAAACTATTTGAAAAATTCTTAAGACTATTTTCAGAAAAAAAAAAAAATCTTTAAGACACTGCTAAACAGTGCATTTGCTGGTCAATGGAAATTACTTACCAAACTGGGAATATTTTTTGGTGGGAAGTGATATTTCACAGGAATTTAAATTTTGCTGTTTGAAGGCAATCTGCAAAAATTCCTTCCCTCCAAAATAGTTATTGTATCATCTTTCTTGGAAGACGAAAAACATAATATATTGAAAAAGCCATGCTTCAAGAATTTCTTTTCTCAACAGCAGCTTTTTAACACCAAGTTTGGGTGGGTTTTTTCTAATTAAAGCATATGCGCGTACAGGGGTAAGGGGTTGATAGATCAAAAGCTTACCATAGAAATCCCAAATCACAAATGGTAAAGAAAGAAAAATTGACTTACCTCCTTGATAAAATGTTTTGTCATTTCAGTGGCCACATCTTCTACTGACAAGTATGGTAGTGCATCTTGAATGGTCCCACTCACCAAGTAACGATATATCGATTCACTAAGGCATAAAGGCCTAATTCCATGCAACACAGAGTAAGCCATCATTATCCCAACATGGACAAATATTTCAGATATTGCCGTTTCTGTTCTGCAAATTGGTAATTGTGACTTGGAATTCCCCTCAAAAAGACGAGATGACTTAAAAGGATCTGACAATTCTTTGAACAATGATGTAAAAAAGTGCCTCAACAGTCCCCCTGCATCTACAGCTGGTTGATTTTGGAATATAACTCGAAGTCTTAAGGATGCATCAAATTTCTTATCCTTGAAATACCTGAATGCATCAGTTACCAGAAATTCTTCATCAATACGAAATGTTTGATGATGCGGCTTCATCTTTTTCCCCAAAATTTTCAGCAGTTCTTCAGCAGATGCAATCAGGGTATCATTTTTAGATTCAATATACTCTGCTGCTGCATCAGCAGCAGCTTCAATTGTTGGGTTCTCCTCTAAGATTCTTGCTATTTCCGACTTTTGAAGATCGGGGAAGAGATTTTCCAGAATCTCTTTGTCGTTTCTGTTTTCCAGAATCTCTTCGTCATTTCTGTTTTGTGAAGTTGCTGCTTCAGAATTTTCTGCTTCAGAATTTGCTGATACAACTACTTGTGATGCATTTTGGTTTGTATTACTCTGTGGGTGGTATATCGTTGAAATATCAACATTAAGTCTCACATATAGCTTCCCTTGTCCACAAAGTTTTTTCACTTGAGTGTAATTCCATCTAAAGTGATCTCCTGTACATGGTGTACAGATGAGATTTCTGTCTCTCTTGACAAAATCAAAATTATTTTCATTAATGAATGGAAACCTGCTGACCAGTGATTGCACTATTACTGTTCTGACTTCATCTTCCCCATAAGAGGGCTTTAAATTAATCATCAAATGCTTGATGGCAATCATTGGTTCTGTCAACGTGTAAGAATTGTCTGAAGTAGATGGTAGATCATCATCACACTTACAAAGGAGTGTCATCTCCAGAGTTACATCCTTATCATCGATTTTCCTTTTTTTGCCACTACTAAGACGATCCCTATGACCTGGTACACTTCTCAAAGAGTTCCCAAGATTTCTTTGTGAAAGGGGAACCTGAGAACTAAGTATGTTCACAGCTGAAGTTGTAGATTGATTTATCATTTCTCTTGTTCTTTGCAACAAAGATCTAGTAGTAGAGGCAGAAGCATTTCTTGGTGAAGATATTTCTTCTTGGATTATGCTTCTGATTTCTTCCCTAAAGTTATTATTGCTCATGTTCATCTAAACATTGATAGAAATTAGACATTAATAAGACAGACCATAGCAGATGACAACCTAGAAAAACTTTACCCACCTCCTCTTGTTTCTTTGGAGAGAACAGGAGTGAAAGTAATATACTTAAAGGGTTCCATATAAGGAATGAAAAACGATTTGAAAAATTTTTCCTCGAGAAAAGATGGTCCATTCATACATAGGGCCTATTTTTTTATGTCTATAAATTTTTAAGGGAAGAAAAGGCCAAAAGCTATGATGACAATGATTCTGATTGGGGATACAAAGATACAGATATGCATCAGGTTTTGAAAAGAAGATCACAAGTTACATAATAATGACGTCATAAAAGCGAAACATCATTAAAATACCTTCTGGAAAATTTTGTGCTATTTTGAGGATAATACTCATATCTCTTATCAACATGTTTGTGCTCTACGTTAATTTTCCTATCCATTGATATACAATATGGTAATATTTCAAAAAATTTCAAAAAAATAAATTTCTGATATTTTTGACACCACTTGCCAATCTTTTGATTGTGCTGCATTATTGACAGAATATTTAACAAAATCTTTTCAAAACTTTTTCAAATAAATTTACCAAAATGTCAAGGCAAAAAGATCAGATCAAACTAAATGATTCACCCATTCACAATATGGCTGAGACATTCTTAACAGACAATCAACACTTGATTCAGTGATTAATCAGTAAAAACTGGGAGTCATTTAGTTACCAGGCTGATTTTTGCAAAGACATCAAATCTAACAACACCACCTTTTTCTGCAGCTAGTACACAGTAGCTAGCTGATTTTACAAATTTTAATAACACCACCTTTTTCCTGAAAGCTGACTGAAAGCTCATAATAAAAAAATTGAATAATTATTGTTATTACCTTTAAGGAAAGGAATGTGCATATTAAGTAGAATCAGTGCTGTTAATACGCTGACTCAGATAACTTAAAATCCAATACACATTTTTTTTTATAAGAATATCCTTTATAAGAATATCAGGCTGAAATTTTTGACAAAATTAAGAATAACTAAATATTTCATCAAAAGTATGCAAATTACATAGGGAACAGAAAGTAAATTTTAGGTGACAGGTATATTTAGGTATATACAGGTATATTTAACAAATAATACACACTTTTTTTTATAAGAATAATAAATATGTTTTGAACCTAAGAAATCTTAACATGGCAATATTCTTAAGAAATTCTTTACTTTTTGGCCATTTTCATCTTGAACATCCTTATAAAGCGTATATATATATCCTTATATATTTAACAAATAATACACACTTTTTTTTATAAGAATAATAAATATGTTTTGAACCTAAGAAATCTTAACATGGC
>JAUBWS010052156.1:0-17743 GCA_032270445.1 Darlingtonia californica
ACTTATCCCAAATTTTGTGATTTTTTGATTTTATGACGTCACAGTTTGGTACAGTCAAAAAAAAACGTGTCCATATATTGTGAAAAAAGAAGCAAAAAATAGTAGTAGAAGAAAACTCATTGGAAGCCACTTATGTATTATCACTAGATAGTTTTGTAAATCAGAAAAGTAACAAGAGAACTGGAAGGTTCCAAAACAAGAAGGAAGGGCAAAAAGAAGAAAATCAACACCAACAGCAGCATCCTCCAGTCACAAAAAGTCTGATGTTATTATCAATATAGGTTTAATTCGACAATATGAAAGAGAAAAAGTTTTGCCAACTGTAAGCACGTGCGCTTTACAGGTGGTATTGCCAATACGTATAACAGATGAAAATCAAATGGTAAATGCATTTTCGATTGCAGTAAAAGAAATATGTTTTGGTCAGCTATAAATGCCATGTTATTGTATACTTAAAGTGTTGAAACTTTCGCCAGGTATTATAAAAAATTATAAACTGTCCGTGAAAGATTCTGCACCTAAAATAAAGTTTTTTTGCATTACCTTTGGATCTTTTGTTATTAACACCTAATCATTTATCAATTTTTTTTTATCTTTTTTTACGCTTTAAGTAAAATGCTATAGATTGTCACTAAAATTTCCTGGAACGAAAATTTGCTCTGATGACGGTAGGAATCGTTCGCATTATGACTTCAACCAATTTCTTCAATCTTAAGTAAAAAAAAACCTTATATTCTTGTTTTGACCCCTCTCTTTTCAGTCAAAAAACCTTAGATTCTTGTTTGAAGTTTGAATTTATTGGACCTGCTCACACCTCCTTTCGTCTGACGTCCTATGTGAACGATCTCTAAACAATATTTACTCTAATAATAATATTTAATCTTAGCGTTGGAAAGAAACTATTTATGTAAGAATTGTCATGTTTTCAGTATACGATTGCAACCAAATGAGCGCGAAATTTCGTGGCATAAAATATATTCTAAAACTATATTCTATATATCTTCTACAAATAAAGTGACAAATTTATTTGTATTGTAAGAAAAGCAAAAACCTATATTCTATATATCTTCTAGAAATAAAGTGAGAAATTTATTTGTATTGTAAGAAAAAGAAAAAAACACATAACAATTACATCACGTGGATAAAATGTTATTCAAATACAAAAGAACTGTATCCACTTAAAGTAATAGAACTAAACTGATGTCAATTATTACTATAAAGTAATAAATATTATGTTTTTATTAAAGTTTTTTTGCATTATATAGCATCCACAAAACAGTTTTGTGTATTGAAGTTTATTTTTGCAAAATACATCTATGCATTAGAAATTATTGTATTGTAAATTATCTTGGCTTCGTCCCAGCCTCGAGGTAGTAACGACAATCCTTTCGTGTTTATTACATATCTGAAATATACGCTCAGTTCTTCATCAATATGTTCTAGTATTCCTGCTGCTTCTCCGTGAATATCTCTTTGGTTCTTAATTTTTGTTAATGGAGATCTTTTTTATTTACGGATTTTTCCTTAATTGAGATTATTTTCCAGATTTTTTTTTATTTTTTTTTTTTATATTTTCAGATTTTTCTTTTATATTTTGAGATATTTTTTATATTTTCGGGTTGACCCTTCTCGGCTTCCGTATCTATCTAACGGGTAAGCCTAACAACATATTGTAACACATACTGTCACTACTCTAACTCCCAAAAAAGGGTGCTCTATCAGCTCCTGTATGTACCCTCACATCTGCTCAAAATGCAGAAAGCTTGGAAAGGTATTCAGGTCCACTCCAGGCAGTTCCCGTTAACTTCTTCCCTTTACCGCAAAAGATGTCTTCACCGGTTAATGTTCAGATGTTATCTTACTATTTACGTAATCATCCCAATAGGGATCTTGTTGTGTTCTAATACTTGGGTTTTAAATTTGGTTTTCATATTGGCTTTAACGGCCCCTAAACGGTGACATAGCGTCGCTCCCGCAATCTCTTGTCAGCCAAGACATATAGACATATAAGGTGTTTCTCAAGCTATCCTCGAAGAGTTGAATCGAGGACATACAGTTGGTCCTTTCATGAAACCTCCCTTCACTGAAATTCATTATTCTCCAGTAGGTGGTGTTCCAAAGGATGATGGTTCCATACGACTCACCATCCTTTACTTTTCTTGTCCAAGAGGTTCTTCCATAAACGAGGGTATACCTAAGGACACATGCTCTATCACATATTCAAAATTTGACGATACAGTAGATCTAGTGCGTTCTTTAGGCTGAGGCGCATTCATGGCCGAGCTGGACATTAAACATGCTTTTAGATTATATCCTGTCCATCCTAGTGAGTGATGCCTTTTAGTCTATCGCTTTAACGGCAAATATTTCGTTGATTTAAAACTTCCATTTCATGGGAGGTCTTCGCCTTATATCTTAAATTCGTTTGCAGACGCCAAAGCTTGGATACTTACTGTCGAATTCAAAGTGCCAGGACTGCTACATTACCTAGATGACTTCTTCAAAGAAAATTTAGAGTACAACGGGCGTCTAGCTGACATGCACATCATCATTGAGGTATTTTGAATCTTGGGTGTTCCCTTAGCAGAAGAGAAAAAAGTCGGACCCACACAGGTTGTTACATACCTGGGGATCGAAATCAATTCTGTTACACAAGTCTTATAGCTACCACCAGTAAAATTAGAGGCATTGCAAAAATAAACTAGATCTTTGGCTTTCTCGCAAATTGTGTACTAAGCGCGAATTGTTGTCACTCATTGGGTCATTGTCTTTCGCATCAAATGTTATCAAACCAGGTCGCTCGTTTTTGAGACGTCTCATCAACCTCTCAACGTTAGTGCATAGTCTGGACTACATCACCCTAAATGCTGTTGCACGTAAAGACATAGAGTGGTGGCATAGTTGGATCAAAAAGTGGAATGGCAATGAAAGGTATGATGCGAGTTTTCTCCCTCTACTAGTTTCTACTTATAACATGCAGTCCTACACCGACGCATCTTTTTCAGGCTTAGGGGTTTTTTTCCAAGGCTTATGGTTCTCTTTACCCATCCCCACCACGTCGCAAAATATTGCATTTCTCGAATTATTAGCAGTTAAGGCAGCCATCCTCACATATTAGATCTCCTTCTAATAGACAATCAATAATTCGTCTTGAGATAAAGTTAATTTTGTTTTTTTTCCAAGATATCGTTTGTTTACAAAACCATTAAAAATGAAGCGTGGAAAATTTACTAAGGTTTTATGTTCCCACCGTTACTTTTCTATGCAATGTGTGAAGAAAACTAAATAAAAAATCAAGCAAATATGATGATCTAAAATTTTAAAATTTTAAAATTCTGATTTCAGCGTTAAAATCTTTGAAAACTTTTACATCAGAAAATGTATCAAAATGCATTGATTCAGCCAGGAAACAAAATGTTCATCTCATTCATAATTAATGAGCTCAGAAATGCAAAAATTGTCTCAAATAGTACAGTTTCTCTAGCAAACATTCACTCACAGTGCATACATTTTACCAAATCATGAAATGCGATTCTATGTAACCTGATGTTCAAATGATATGAATTAATGCTGGCCAAAACTTGAAGTCCATAGCATATGAAGTTGCTGTGACATTGCAATTTTTATGCATTATACAATATGAACATTGTACTTGGCCATTGAAAATACCACTCATCTGGCAGTCTTTGTTTCTTTGACAAGTCTCCATGAAATCTGTAATATATGTATCGGGAATTCAAACTACGTTACTTCTTTTCAGAATACTTCTACATCCACCATGTCTCTCCCTTGAAAAGAAGCGCTGTAGGGACGGAGTATCTTGATGTAATGCTCCAAGATGAAGCATGAGCCAAGAAAATATGTTTTTCACAAGCAAAAGAAGACGGTTATCGATTGCCATGAACACATAAAGGCCTGAAGTTACAGAATTACAATTTAAGCAACTGCACGTTTTTTCTCTGCGTCGGCCAGAGCGCCACGGTTGTACCAATTGGTGCTCGGGGCAATTCGTTCAACCACAACCCTCAATTAGCAAAGGATTCCATTGTCTCGTTGAAAGAGTTGGCTAGTTTGGCAACTGGTAAAATCGTCAACGTCTGTTAATGTAAATGTTTATAAGTGTGAAGACGACAAGATATAGTTTGCGCATGATAGTGAAGTGACGTGTTTTGTAAGCTCGTAATTTGAATAGTGAATATTAAACTCTAAGATTTGAATTTGACTTAAGTTACAATAACAATATGGTTAACATGGATAAAATAAGCGTGAAATATTTGGTTAAAGGTTTCATGAAGGGGAAAATTTAATGAATACAAGAAAGAAATGAATAGAAAATTGAGAAAATTCGAAGATCGATCAAGAAGAAACAACTTACTAGTTGACGGGATAGGAGAACACTTAAATGAAAGTTGGAACGACACCGAGGAGAAAAGTGAAGCATTTTTTCGAAAATAAGCTTGGAGTGAAGGCCGTCATAATTGAAAGGGCGCATCGAACCGGAGGAAGAATTGAGGGAAAACACGGACAATCGTTCTTAATAAACGAAGACTTTGAGAGACAGGATAACGACTCTGACACTTTTTTAATGACGTAACCATTAACTCGAAATCCTTTTCTATTTCTCAAGCTTCTCTTTTTCTTAGTGAAAAGAGAAAAAAGTTTTCTGTTGTTACATACAACATTACACGCATGAACAAAAATTAAGAAAATTTCAGAACCTTTTCGCATCTGGTGTTCAAGTAAAGATTTTGATTTAAAATTCTAATTTCCAATTGCCAGGATACAAAGGTGTTCATCAAATCTCAAGCGATGGTAATGGCGGATATGTGTGTATCTTTAAGCATGATTCTCTTGACTTTAAAGTAAAAAAGTGAACTAAACATTGATTCAAAAGAATGTGAGACATTGACAATAGAAATTCATAATGGTAACACCAGTAATTTTCTTGTTCCGCAATGTAAAGACCACCGAACAGTAATTTCAAACTATTAAATAGTTAATAAATAAATAACCGTCTAAAGTAATCAGAAAACTTTTATACCTAACAGGAGACTTAAACATTAATCTTTTAACCCTATGCATGGGACATAATGTTACCACTAATACATGCTGAAGATAGAGAAATTAGGAAAATGTTGTCAATAAGGGTGGCTCAAATCTCCTAGTCAAACCTGTTGGCCTGAGTTATTGTAAGGAATTAAATAATTATCTAGCATAACATCAAGAAACCTTTCTAATCCTCTGTGTTCACTGGCTTTCAAAAGGTTTATGTTGAAATCACCCATGATCGTTAGACTTTTATTTTCTTTAATCAGCTCAGATAGAGTGTCCTTGAGTTCGTCAATAAAATTATGTGTCCTAGTATTAGGATGTCGATATATGATATCCCTGCGAGTGTGTTTACCCTTAATTTTCAATTTCAACAAACAATGTCTCCAAGTGATTATGAATCTTACCTTGTAGATCGTTTCTCGTTATAGGTAGGTTTTCTTTTATATAGAGAGCAACTCCTGGATTGTCCTTTCGATTGCTTGGTATCCAGCGAGTGAAGTTAATAAACTTCGCGGTTGACAAATTTTGAAAGATTTCCCGGAAAAAAAATTGTCGGAAAGGGCCAAAAAACGCGAAACCGAGTTTCTGACCTTAAAGTACCTATTCGATTGGTTAGGTCGTGGAAGTCTTTAAGACTGTAATAATTAAAGTTAAGCCTAAAGTTAAACCTTTAAGGTGGCATATAGCTGTATAGGTTTTCCACTGGGAGCCACACTAGCGACTTTAAGATGGAGCGACGAGAACCGGAACGTCGTCTATTTACTGACACTACGCATGCGCCGGGGTTTTCTCTCAGGATTTTAGAAGTTTTCGTGCGACGGACCGAACTTCAAAAGTTAGATTTCCACGTTTTTTGAAAACACCATGGCTGCCAACAATCAAAACAAACAGTAAGTGAATATTCTACTCTAGCCTCAAACTTTATACTCCATCATTACACACAAACAACTTTTATGTTATTTATTGTCAAAAATAGTTACTAGTAATATTCTACTCTAGCCTCAAACTTTATACTCCATCATTACACATACACAACTTTTTATGTTATTTATTGTAAAAAAATAGTTACTAGTCGTCAGTTTTCTTTAATCAGATAGACATTATTATTATGGATAGAAAACTCCTTGTCCATTATAGGATTCATGGATGTTCTAGCCCAAAATGACAAATACCCATTTATCTCTCTTCCATCTACACTGTCTATAATTAGGCAATATACAAACATAGTAATTTTTTTCTATTTCTATTTCTATTTCATATTTTGCATAAGGCATTACAATGGCCTAATCTCGCAAATTGAACAAATAGTACAAAAATGAAAAATAAGTACAAAAATGAAAAGTAATACTTCTGTTGTCGACGCCAGATGCAGTGGACAGAACAACATGATACTCTCCTATTGAGGGAAATTCTAGCTGCCCATCCATGGACATTTAGACATGGAAGTGTTGAGCGTGGTCGCTGTTGGGCTGAATTTCCCTGCTGTTGACAACCATTGAAGAGCCAGTGTTTAAAGTGACGTCAAGGTCTGTCAGGGACAGATATACCCTTTCAACAAAGAAATATAAACAAAGAAGAAATTCAGGAATTAGCCCTGAGCACACTGAACTAGATGATGCCTTACAAGACCTCCTTGAGCGCTTCCAAGAAGCTGATAATGTCAGACAAGTAGAAAAGAACGAAAAAACTTAGAAAGCTGAACAGCAATTAGTTGAAGCCCAAGAAATCCGTAATATGTCGCTAGAAACCTTTTCACAGACTCGAAAAAGAAGTAGTGCAGACTCTTCTGTTGGCTAGCTGGTGCTAGCTGTTCTTTTGTTTTATATGTATATAGTGTGTAAAGTAAAAAAAAAGAAAAAAACATAATATGACAACATAAAATTTTAGATATTATTCGTGGTTTTTTATTTTTACCATAAAATCTTCCCAAAAATACATTTTATACTCATACATGTCTGGCATTTCTTAACATTCGCCACTGACCCTGATGCAGTTAAATTTCAAATTTGTTTACTGAACTTAAAGACGTTAAAAAAATTGAATTGCTCAAGTTAGCTTTATTTTCAGCCCTTATCAGAAAGCAGCCAACGAGCAATATTTGCAAAATATCTGTTTGGAAGGAGTGTTTTTCCTAGAAATTTAGATGTGTTCGGAGAATTTTTCGAAAGTTACTTTGCTGGAAAATATGCATGTGTTCTGATAGAGCATTGGATGCCTCCTGCTAGATTTTTTGGCTTACCTGGAACAAAAGAACAGATATTTAGCATTTTTGGCTCGGTGTCTGCTTCTGCTTATCAAATCTTACAAATAGTATGTAAACAGAAGAATAGATTTAATCTTTGATTTGAAGTTTAATTAAAATATTCATCCAATGCAATTGGCTGTAAGTCAATTACGTCTTATTACCATACAGACATGTACGTGCGTTCTGAATCAAAGCACAACACGATACATTTTTCCAACTGGACTGAGATGCAATTTCAATCCCTTTTTGAAGTCTAGAAATTTGAAATAATTGATGATATCATCAAATATCCATTCAACATTAATTCGCACTGCACTCATTTCCTTATTCCATCCCCTTTGTAGTGTTGTAACATTTGCTCCCTTAAAAGGACCTATCAATTGAGGGCGCAAAGGTTAAGCAAGGTCCCCATACAAGCATAGAACATTCTTATTTGGTCCAAGTGAATGTTGGCGAAGCTGGTCAAGTAGGCCAGAATCACCAAGTATTCCACTGTCATGCCTTCTTCCTTCAACAGCTCCACACAAGTCCACAATTAAACCATTTGGGGCGACAGCAGACTGAAACTTTAATGAATGAACCCTTTTATGTCCATTGTAAACAATTCTTTGATTTCGGCCGGGCCTGCAAATTGGACGTAAAGTTCAACCAATGAATCCCCAACAATTCTCTAGAGGTTCTCCTTTTTCGTGCACTACATCAGCAAAATTGACAGGAGATAACCATGGTTGTGCTAGCATGGTTAGAAGGAAATTCCATCTATCATTTAAAAAATCTAAAACATGGTTGCTTATAATACATAATTCTGGAACAGGTCTAGCAAATCTTGGTATCATGTCGAGATATCTACATGGGTAAGCGAATCTCTTCAGGAAAATACAAAGAGCTTCACAATTCCTGAAACTTTAGTCCCATTATAATAAATTATTTCTCCTGGTATTTGTAAAGTCTGACATAAGTTATCCAAATCGTTCTTTTCAAAGCGAAATTCAGCGATACATTCATCGTTTGTTAAATTTTGCGGTTCAAACTTTTGGTAATTGCAATAGGGGAATTGCAGATTTTCCCCGTTTGTATCAAATAGTAAGAGGAACTCTTCATCATTAATTAGTCCATCAAAAAATGCTTGAAGGGTTAAGTCTCTGTCTCTATCTCTGTTCATTCTTTCTTTCTTAGATTTACCAATGACCTAAAGACTATTAAATTTTGTTTGTTTACGTTTTTGGCTATCATTTTTTAGTTTGTTTAAGTACACAATTTGAGAGGACGCAGACGGCGACTGAATTACGGGAACGTCGTTCCCGTTGCCATTCCGGTTATGTAATCTTAAAGTCCGTAGTTATTCTTTCAGGAACCCCCTTGCCCTTCGAAAGTCACCTTAGGCAACCGCTATCACCAAAACCCACCAAAGATGAAGGAGAACATCGTTGAGTTGACGGACGACAAAACAGAACCCCACTTTGATGGATTTTTAAAACGCCGAGATTCAAGATGGCCGTCTAGTAGCGTAAGAGCGAGATTGAGGAAACGAATATCTACATTAATTGACATCAAGAATCTATCAAGAATCCTCTCTAATCTTAAAGATGATTGATAATCAAGATGTGTATATCATTAGAAGATTTTAATGAAACTCTGGGAACGTCATAAAACAGAAATAATTTCTACTATACTCCAAAAGTTTAATGAAGACATAGATGAAATTAAAAGCGATATACGAATGCTGAAGGAAACGGATGAAGGAAAAGAAGATACAATAGCAAACGCTAAGGAAAAACTGATAACACTCGAAACAGAAAACAATCTTCTCAAACAATCGATTGATGAACAAATAGACAGGCAAATGAGAAACAACTTGGTAATTAGACCTCTATTACAGGAAAGTGATGAAAAAGAGTTGTGGGAAGCCACCGAAGAGGCTTTATCGAGCCTACAATCGAAACACCTCCAGATAGGCCAAGATTTAGCAAGCAGAATGATCCAGCGAGCCCATCGTGGATCTGGTGTAGACTTCAAAACTGTCTATGTTAACTTCCATTCGTGGAAAGACTCTCAAAGAATTCTGCATGAATTCACGAAAGCATATATAGCAAATAAAACATGCTAATCAAGGTGGATCAAATGTATAGCTAACAGACTATGGCTCGAAGAAACAAAGCAATCACTATGTAGCGTACCCGGCCAAGCTTATGATTAAGCGCAAAAGCTCAACTAAGTATAAACTATTCCAGGAATATAGAACAAACATAAATATAGTGGTACGGTCTTTTAATCTGTTTTATTTGGTAGTTCTTACTGCTATTTTTCTCATCAAAACATATACACCTTAGTTTAGTATATCTATGTTACATAAAAATTTGAACAGGCTGGCAGATGCATGGAGAAAGATGACCAGCCAGAACAACAAGCCCGTAGCCAACCCTACTTTCTAGGGGGAGGCTATGTTTAGTGTCCAATAAAATTTTGAAATCTTAAGTCTCTAGATTGGCTAAAACAGCCTTCTTTTGATGGATTGATTTCAAAATCAATGGGGTAAAACAATAAAATAATGAAAAAGAAAAACATAGGCAACTTCCCGTTTTCAAATATGAACTATTGAATAACTTGAAAGTTTCGATATTTTGATACAAATGATTTTGGATTAGTTCAAAATTGAAAAAAGGAAAATAATCAACTGACAATGAAGAAAATTATATTGGATTCATTGAGAGATATTAACAGTCAGGAAGGTTTCACAATATCTAAAGCTAAAAGCTAGAAAATGAATCTGTGTGGGGTACATTTCCATTCCACAAGAAAGTCTTCGAATGTTAAATCGTTTAACTTTTCATGTTCGAATGATGCTAGGAACGAAAGTTCGCACTCTCTTTTAGATATTTCATTTTTTACTCGTAAAATTTCTTTTTTTTTGGGGAGGGGGGGCCAAGATGAACTTCATTTTAGCTCAGGGGGCGCACCCCACCGTGATCATGGCTGTGATCATAGAGAGAACAGAACGAAGCAAATCGAACAAGAGAAACAAGGGAAAGAGGTTGAGAAAAAAGGGAAGAAGAAAAGGAGATTTTTTATCGCTGCAAAGCAAGATGCATTTGTGAGGGAGTTTGTGCTGCCAAAGACCTGAGAGAGTGTCCACACTGCCACTCAGTGTTGAGATCAATATGCAGAAAATCTGTATGGTACTCCATCCCATTGACCAAAGGGGCCGCGGAACAAATTTTTCTTTAAGGGGGCTGGAAGTCATAAGCAAAGCAATATTGTTCTTAATTTTTCTTAAGTGAAAAATTCATTAGGGGGGGGGGGGCTCCAGCCCCCCTAGCCCCCATGGACCAGTACCTAATTCTTACGGTGTATATTATTTCCTTTTAGAGTAGTACATTGATTTAGAATACATAAATAATAATCAAAGAGGCTTTCTCCATGTACAACTCTGAAACTTGTTAATCAGTGATATTTGATACCTATTGTATATTATGAACTCATTGATATTGGATTGCTTTTGGTTTTGCACATGCGACAATGTCCATAATCGACTTAAAATGACCGTTCCCCGACTGTGCCTACTCATCTGGCCCACACAAAGTTTTAGCTGCCGTAGCCCTTCTGAATGCACACGCAATGGCCCACCAAATAGCAGCTGTACCACATCCAACCACCGCTTGTGCTACCAAACTGATCTGACCAAAGGTGAAACTGCACATCACCGGTGAGGAATGGAATGCATTCACGCGTCATTGGGCAAAATACCACACAAGCTCCGGAATCACTGACGCAGACCCTTGGTGTCCTACGGTCACAACTATCGCAGATGATTCAAGGCCCAGATGAGTCGTTCCGGACATTTACAGCTTGCATTCAAAGTAAGGCTGTGACATGCGAATTCCGCACCACTTTCAATGGTAAATACTCCAATTGCAACCTTGCTATAATTGGTTCAACATACTATACTAAAGAGATGAGCAAAGACGTCCTCTTAAACGGCATAGCAGACTCAGATATTTGCCGAAAAGCGCTGAGCACAGAAGGAATGATCTCGAAGTCAGTAAATCAGATTGTAGCATTTGTTGAACCACGAGAAACAGCGAGGGATGCCAATAACAAATCCAACATGCCCGCCATATCATCCTACCGTCGCATTTCCAAACCACCACACGTACCTAAAAGTTCTACCTCAACTACTGCTGTTGATAAGAACGAAACGAATATTTGCCCTGATTGTAGCAAAACTTTTCGCCTCATTCAACATTTAATTTTTACTGTATTTCACTAAGAATATTTTACTGTAGTATTATTTTACATACATATACATATATGTTGCTCTCGCTAAATTCGCGCTCTCATTCTTAGTTTCGATATTGCTCCACAATTGTGTGGAAAAACCACAAATCCTTGACTTGTCGCGAACTGTTGGGCTTTACAGCTACGACCAGGTCTCTACGCTCCACTCAAGCAATTAGGTGTTAAGCAAACGATATTCTCGACTGAGAATGAGGCTAAACAAGGCCGAAACGCATCTTGAGATCCGTTAGAGAATAGCTCTCGAGCTAGGTCTGAGCAATATGGTGTAGCAACAATTTTTGTTTCCTATACTATATATATATTCTTATTACCTTTTACTTTATTATTTAATTTCAAGCTTTATATTAAAGCAGGTCTTATATGAAAAACAGTTTTGTAACTGATAAAAAGTACCTGGGTAAACATTATTAAATAAATAAATAATCCTCACACGGAAGTATCGGGGTTGGAACAATATCGTGTGCTACAATCAACCAGACACCCTCCAGGACTACACCCTTCGTACACTCATGGATTATATCACCAACGGCTTTCCTGAAGACCTACCTGACCACCAATCGACATTGAAACCCTACTGGAAGTACAAAGAAGCTTTCCATTTGACAGATGACGTCCTCGTATACAATGACCGGATAGTGGTACCATCGTCACTTCGGCAACTGATCCTTTCCACGTTGCATGCCGTCCACCAAGGTGTCTTATCTATGGAAGCTGCATGTAAGGAATGTACCAGAACTGATCCTTTGCAACAACTTGCACCTTACGACCCTCTCACCACACTATTCGAGAATATTGTCGCCGATTTCTCTCACTTCGGTGGATGGTATTAGCTGGTGATCGCAGACCGGCTATCTGGATGGCCGGGATATTCAGGTGCAATCAAGGATCTTCACAAGCTGGCACTTACGGTTTAGTTCCATGCATTCGACAGTGTTTTGCAATCTTCGGCGCACCAACAGAAATCTCAAGTGACAGGGGGCCCAAATTCATGTTGGTCGCATCGCACAAAAGAGTTCCTCAAGAAGTGGGATGTTCGTCATCGTCTGTCATTTTCATATCACCCGGATCGAATGGCCGCGCTGAGGTTGCAGTAAGGACTATGAAACGCCTACTCCAGTCCAATATTAGCCCCAATGGTTTGCTCAACAACGACAATTTTTCTACGAGCAATCTTGCAACTGCACATCACTCCCGACCCTGACTGTGATCTAGCACCAGCTCAAATCATTTTCGGTAGACCTCTACGAGACGCTTTCTCCTTACTCAACCGGTTAGAGAAGTTCACCAACCCACAGATCCTACCAAAGTTGCGCCAAGCATGGAGAGAGAAAGAGTCACACCAAGCAGCTTCGACCACTTAAACTCGTTGACCGGTGCTACCTTCCAAACCAATGTGGCAACTACCCTACTCACTAGCATCGATCTGGGAAGGTTGTCGAAGTCTAAGATCACGACAGTTATCTTGTCAAAGTCGATGGTTTAGGCCGTCTTACGAAGCGGAACCACCAATTTTTGCGTCAGTTTCCTCCCCCTACTCTCAAGATTGACCGGACCCAACGCAGACACGCTACCCCAGTTATTGCAGCCCTTGTTGGCACACCACATTTAACTCAATCAACTTGGGAGGATCCTCTACCTGCTCCACCCGCTCCGAGTGCCACTGGCACTACCATACTGCCACCTGAGATTCCAAGATATGTTGCAGAGTCGATACTGCCTCCAAACGACGATCACACCCGGACCGTTGCATCACCGACATAACCTGATCCCAGCAGCGCACCTTTGATCCGCCTTGATCTAGCTTCGACACCACCTGGTCCTCCGCTAGAACACTCTCGTCCACGTCGGGCTAATCAATATCGTTAGAGAAAGTTCGAGATACTGTAAGTTACTTCTCGAGGAGGGCGATACGCTGCACACAGGATTTCAGGTTTTTTATAAGTATTGATTTTTACGGCAATACACTCTGTGCCCTTCGATATATAAATTTGGTCAGCAATTAAAGAGGTTTTAAAATTTACAATGACTCTTCCCCAACCATCCCTACCTCTATCTCGTCTAAATGCTGTGTATCCTGGTAGAATGAATTCGCAATCTCTGATGGATGCATATAGGTGAGTCTCAGCTCCTATTAAAACATCCGTATTCGAGGAAACAAGAGTAAATTCGAATTTCTCCTTTTTTCCCCATATACTTTGAAAGTTTACGAAAATGATTAGACATTGACTGGAAAATCAAACAACATATCAGGTCACCAGTACTTGAAAAAAACTCAATGAGACCTTTCTCGATCTGATGCATGATACACATATGGAACAAATTATCAATTTTCCAACTAGGAAACACTCACCACACACAGTCTCCGTAACATCAAGTGAGATGAATTCCATCCATCAAGAAAAAACCGTGTCTGACGCATGGAACGGCTACCGTAGCGTACCGCTTCGAGAAAAAGATCGACACCTGACTACCTTCATCGGGGATACTATTATTGTTATTATTATTTTTATTATTATTTCAATCTTTGTAGAGGCTATATACATTTTAGTTGATTAAATATTGTGAAATAATATACAATCACTGCTGTCAATATGTGTCCTCTTTAGACAGAAAAAAGAGTCGGCAGAACAAATTTAAAAGAAATTAAGTGAAAAGCTGAATTTTCATTCCCAAGGCCTTCTCCAATATTTCTTTCCACTAATTCCACATTTCTTCTGGAAATAGCTACTCGCGCAGGTTGGATAAAATCGTATCTGACTTGCCGAATAAAATCAAAGTCATTGATGATGCACTGTTATGGTCCAACGATCTAGAGAACAGCTTTTTCCAAACTTGTTTAAGGTTAGATGTCTGTGGCAGAAAAGGTATCATCCAGAATTCATCTAAATTTGTCTTCGGAAATGACACTGTTGAATTCTTGGAATTCAAAATTACTCCCGATAATGTGAGACCATCCCCAACAATATTCAATGCTATTTCAGACTGTTCTACTCCCAAAAACCTCACAGACATTCGTTCTATGTTTGGGCTTGTAATCAAGTCTCATACACGTGCTACTAGATCCGAAAAGTACATTCACATGGTATGAGAACCTTCAGCATCTATCCTAAGAATCCAAGATCAAAATCTTTTAAGAGATCGAACACGGAGTGAAAATCTTTGACAAAACAAAACCCACATGTATCGCAACTGATTGGTCCAAATCCGGAATGGGGTTTTGGCTTTTCCAGGAGCATTGTAACTGTCCAGGAGACAAGGCATTTTGCTGCAATAAAGGATGGCATATTGTTTTAGACGGAAGCCGTTTCACCCACCCTGCTTAGTCACGCTATGCACCGATAGAAGGGGAAGCTTTAGCAGTTGCGGATGCTTTAGACAAGTCCAGACATTTTGTTCTGGGCAGTAAAAATTTGACGGCCGCTGTAGACCACAAACTACCAATCGTTCTTTGGATGATATCCCAAACAACCGTCTACGTAACCTTGAAGAACACACATACGATATAAATTTACCATGCATCACATCCCTGGACTGAAGAATAGGGCACCCGATGCACTCTTTTGGTACCCTACTGGAGTAACCGCTCCAGACCAGCTGATCCTTCTGGACAATATTGCATCCATAACTACTGCAATCAACACTCTTCCATCAATACAATCAATCACCTGGGACAAAGTCCGTTTGTCCACCACCAGTGATCCAGACATGAGAAGGTTAGTTGATATTATTGAGTCAGGCATTCCGAACAAGAAAGATGACCTACCTATCCCTCTCCAACGACATTATCAATTTGGTGATCACTTATCAACTGTCGATGGAGTAGCATACTTTACAAAGATAGGATCATCATATATCCATCATTGCGTAAAAATGTTTTAACAGCCCTACACGCTGCACATCACGGGGTTACCTGTATGACAGTCAGAGCCGAATCCTCAGTCTTTTGGCCCGGAATCACAAATGATATAATCAAACAACGCATGGAATGCAACCACTGTAATCGAATGGCCCCTCTCAACTATCTGCTCTACCAACACCTCTCCGAAATCTTCGTTTCAATACATCTGTAGAGATTTCTTCCTTCATCAGGGTCATTATTATCTCAATTCTGTGGACCACTATTCAAACTGGCTGATAGTTGAGGAGTCCAGAGAAGGTGCCAAAACAGTCTTCGCCGAACATTTGTTATATACGGTATACCTGATGAACTATCTTCTGACGGTGGCACTGAATTTGTTACCGCATCCACTGAAAACTTTCTAAAGATTTGGGGGGTCATCGGCGATCATCAGTTTCATTTCCGCACAGCAATTGTCGTGCAGAGATTGGAGTCAACGCATGCTGACAGACAACACTGGTCTGAATGGTGAACTTGGTACCGAAGCTTTTCAACGGCTATGCTTCAATATTGTAATATACACCAAACCAGGACACCAAGTTTTCTCCAGCGATGAGCCTGTTTTATCGACCAATCAAGGACTTTATTCTCATCCTTCCAGGAAAGTACAAACCACATCCAACATGGCAAAGTGTCCTAGATGACCGTGAGACGGCTCTTCGCCAACGCATCTTGAAAATGGCCGAGACATTGCAACAACACATTAAACGATTACCTCAACTTCGAGTTGGCGACTGCATCACGATTCAGAACCAAACCGGTCTACATCCAAAGAATTGGGACAAAACAGGATCAGTTATCGAAGTGAAGCAACATGACTAATATGTTGTCCGTGTCGATGGCTCCAGACGTGTAAAACTTCATAATCGGAAGTTCTCACGACACTACATTCCTGTCCATCAACCAGCACAACCAGATGTCCTTCAAACCACCAGCTGTCCTTCAAACCACCAGCTGTCCTTCAAACCATCAACCGTCCTAACGTATCCCCACCTGCTATCCCAAGATCACCGACCACTGAATATGTTGTTCCTGCACAGCAACCAACCTCGACACAAGTGGTACCTGAGCTGACACCTGTTGCAGATCAGCTACCACCGTTCTCGACTAGAGTTACTGCAACACAACCTCCTAATCCAGATCAACCGCCGCTGCGAAGATATACGCGAACACGTCGACCCCGGCTCCATTTAAATGACTACGAAACATAACAAACTTCCCTCTGCGAGCTAATGACTGGAGGGGAGATAGAGAACAATGAACATTAGTTTATCACATTTTCTTTCAATATTGAAATAATATAATATAAAAAGTTCTATCAAATGTGACAAATACTGTCGACGATATAATGATCCATGAATAATTAGAGAGTGTAAAAGGCTTTCCTGACGTAAAAAACGAACGTATAATAGAGCCAAACAGACTAACCTAAAGCCAGACTCGGACATGTTCTTTATCCTTTAAATGCAAGAAGGCGTGTAGATCAGCCTCTAACAATTACGTAAATAAAATATTAATGAATTCTGATAATCCCAAACGCTTTTACTTGCAGATTATAAGTCAAGACAACATATCAGTTACATCTCTCAAAGTTGGTAACGAATACTTTGTTGATGATGAAAAGAAAGCAGAAATCCTTAACAACCAACACAGCAGGGCAAATTGCAGAAAAACGGTACAACTGCGGACGGGACATTTTGATATTTTGCTAGGCTGTTTTTTTGTAAAAGAGGGCCTAAGGTCATGTGCCCCCCATACTTTGAAAGAGTTTTGCTTCAAAGTGTGAAGAAAAAAAAGGCTATCATTGATCTAAATTTATACTTTTTTGAAAAATTCCATTATTTTAATGTCAAAAATAATAGCTATTTTTACAGTAAAAGTTGAGTAAGCGATGCCAGTTAGATTAACAAAAAGGGTTAAAATAGGATATGAGTAATTTTTTGGTCCCTCAATCACCTCAAAAAGGTTTATTGGCAGAGATGTTAAAGCATAAGTCTTGGCACTAAATATTATCCTGTCTACAAGGGGTCTAATCAAGTCTTAGTTATACAATAGAAGTGATAAGTAATGTATCACACTGCTTTATATATGTGAGTACTGCCTACTGAGATGACTGAGATAAATATTGTTAATGTTATTGTCCCATCCACAAGCAAATGTAATAATAAAAGTTTTGTATTAACAACAACCTCATGAGAGGAGATGGAATTCACTCCCACGGGTGAGGGAACTCAGCCCCGGCCAGCAACTCG
>JAUBWS010052167.1:0-17741 GCA_032270445.1 Darlingtonia californica
ATTATTTAGTTGTTTAGTTATTATTTTTGTAGTCATTTTGTTCTAATACTTAATAAGTTTTGGATAACTCTGATACATCCGAATAGCTCATGTTTACCATGTCTTCACTGTCCTCTAAATACTTCGCCAACCATTATCTACAGCTATACCACTCTCACATTCGTTTCTTCACTAGTAGCGATTTCTAGTTGCGGGAACGGCGAAGCAGGAACCGTATTACTTTACCCTGTTTTCCTCCTCCATTCCAGTTGAAATGTCGTGTTTAGACTAATAAAAGAGCATATTTTTAAATAAACCAGCCGCGTTTATCTAAGCGTTTTCGCAATGCATAGCCATTTTCGCCTTGAAAGCGGGAAATGGTGAGCGCGTTACTTCTTCAGGTAATTTGCAAAAGAAAAAAATTACAGACTTGCCTATAAGGAAATATTACATTTTTCATTATTTTTGTTTTGAAATTAATTGTCAATATGCTAATTTAAATTAATTTTTGTGATTTTTTGATGCTTCAAATTCAATCCTTCATATTTGTTCAGAAATAAACTTCCACCAAGCTTCGGTCTTTAATATTTGTAAGTACCTATAGAGCCCCGATCTGTTCCGGTTTCCAGACTTGAGATTTTGTACACAGCACAGTCAAGAATGAAACATTGCCACATTATTGTTCTTGGGTTGTTAAGACTGTGAAATGATCGTTCATTTTGGATCGTGATTGTTGGTGATTGGTAATTGTAACTCAAATGATAAAGCTTAATTTTTGATAAGGAACTGGTCAATCAAAAGAATGTGTGTGATATGGGCATACATGGAAAATATTGCAAGCAAGAACACCTTCTTTTTGAATTCTTTGAAAAATATATGAGTAGGACATTCAAATTTTTGTGACACTGACATTCGAAAGCATCTTGCATGAATAAAATAAATGTAACGTGGACATTCAAAAATTATGTGACACTATTCAACTTAATCATGTGTCCTTTACTTTAGAGGAGCACTGACGCAATGGTATAGTTAGGCGTGCGTACTATGTGCAATAGAGGTCACTGGCTCGACCCCCGCTCCTGTCATGTTGAGGTTATTCTGACTTAAAATCAGTTATCTTAACATCTAGTTGGACTGACTTTGTGAAGACTGTACTTGACTGATTCGCTCGTCTGGACGCAAATTAGATATGTGATAGATGTCTGTCTGTGGACCCTCCTGGAAACAACCAAACAGCTGTCAAACTGGTCTGGGTTAGTGAGAATATCCACAATTAATATCAGTCTCTATCTAATCTGTGATAACTGATGGAAGTGGATATTCAAAAACACTTGAATAAATACAATGTAATGTGGACAAGCGACATGACATGCACATAATTACACGGTGACGTGGACATTCTACTCTAGTTGCTATGACGTGAACGTGAAAAATCCTGTTCAACATCCAAAAGCATACAATGTGGATGTTCAAAGGCATGGTAGTTGGACATTCAAAAGCATGTGGTGTGGACATTCAAAAGCATGTAACAGGAACATTCAAAACCATGTTTTGTGCACATTAAAAATCATTTGCTGTTCAGTACGGGCCACTTACAACAACGGGTGATTATCACCCGATTGGGTGCCTGAAGTTCAACGTTCTATATTTGGCATATTCGCATATAAAAATACTATAAAAGAAATGGTATGACAAAATTAGCTGTACATTTACACACTAGGCTAACTTTCCTTCATTTACTATTGTGGCTTTGTGATAAAGTCTATTAATATCTTAGGCGCTACTTTGTTTTTCGTTTCCGCTAAAATATCAAAGTCCCTTACACAAGCTTTTTGGTGTCTCGATCGGGTGATCCGGTTGGCCAAAATAACACATTTTCGGAGCTAGCGAAAAAACCGCACGGTAAAATTTTATTTTACTCGGTGAAGTTCTTGAAAACCTCATGCTTTGTCGTTGTAGAAGATTGCAACTAGCACTTATGGACGGGCGAGAACACGGTTTATTATCACCCGATTGGGCAAAAATTTTCTCACCCCATTTGGTGATATCACTCAATCGGGTGATAATCACCCGTTGTTGTAAGTGCCCCGTACTGCTGTTGGTTTTTCAAAGCTTGTATATTGCAAGTCAAACGCATTCAACATAGACATTCAAAATCATGTGATTTAGATACTCGAAATTTAATTGAGGTAGACATTTGAAATCATGTGACGTTGTGCACATCAAAAGCATACAAGATAAATTAGCATATACCGGAAAATTGGGACCTGGGACCTTTCGAGACCTTGGTAAAAAACCGGAGAAGTGGGGCCCTTCAGGATCCTTAAAGGTAGGATCTTTCAGAATAAATATTTCAAATTTTCACGTGCATGCGCGATACGAAAAGAGGTCTTATTTTGAAACAAGCTAAAAATCTGCATCGGTAGCGCTATTTTACAAGCAAACTCACTTGTTCATCTTAACGTTGATAGTTGCAATTTGAATTTTCTACTCACATGCGCAGTACAATACAAGAAATTTTGAAAACAAGCAAATATTATGCGTTGGTGTTGTTATTTTACAATTTAACATTTCTTGTTAAAAAGCTGATAAAGGAAGTTTGGATTATTTTACGCACACATGTGCGATACAAAATGAGGCACGTATTATGAGCTGGCATTGATATTTTATAAAGTAAATCCCATTCTGAAGCTGATGGTTGCAGTTTCAAATCTTTTACACACATGCACAGTACAGAAAATGCTGATATTACGCAAATAAGTATTACTTGGTCCTTTGGATTTGACAATAAAAGTTCTTTTTACTGCACATGCTCGTGAAGTTAAGATCATGCTTCAAGCACCAAAACATCAACAACCAACTTGAAAATGGTGAATTGACTTTGTAAAATATCAATGTTCATGCATGATACTTGCTTGTTTTTTAAATATTATATAGCTTATTTTGTACTGCACATGCACATGAAAAATTCCAAACTTCGTTTATCAGCTTCATGAATCGAAATTTACTTTGTAAAATATCAATACCAATGCATAATACTTTCTTGTTTTCAAAATTGCTTATTTTGTACTGCGTATACGCATGAAAATTTTCAAATTGCATTAATCAATTTTAAAATAGTGAATTTTACTTTAATGTAAAATATCAATGCCATCACATAATTTTTGCTATTTACGAATTATATATTAGCAATTTTTGTACTGCGCATGCGCATGAAATATTTCAACTTGCAACTATCAAATATCAAATTCAGGATAGTGAATTTGCTTTGTAAAGTATCAATGCTGACACATAATATTTTGTCGTTGTTTACGAAATATTTGCATTTTTTACTAGGGTCACGAAAGGTTCCACTTTCCGGTTTTTTTTAATATGGTCCCAAAAGGTCTCACTTTTCTGGTTTTCTTAAATAGGGTCCGGAAAGGTCCCATTTTTCTGTTTTTTTTTAAATGGCATCCCTAAAGGTCTCACTGTTTCAGTTTTCTTAAATAGGGTCCCAAAAGGTCACACTTCCGGTTTTTTTTACAAGGGCCCCGAAAGGTTTAACCGTAGGGTCCGTCCCAAAAGGTCCCAAAAGGTCCCACTTTTCCAGTTTTTTTTACTAGGGCCTGGAAAGGTCCCACGTCCCAAAAGGTCTGGGGGTGCCACTTTTCCGGTATGCTTTTAAATCATGCCATGTTTGACATTCTAAAGCATGTGACAAGGACATTTGAAAGCATCAAGAAAGACATTTCAAGTTTATTTGCAACTTAATAAAACCTAACTCCTTGCATAAATGTTCTTGTGATGTCCATCTCACATGCTTTTGAATGTATACATCTAACTAATGAGAAATATTTGGTTTAACAGGGTTTGAATTGTTTTTCCTAAAAATATTTTGATTGCTTGCTTATGCAGTTTTCAAATGACTAATTTTGATGTCAACTGTTCATCATTCTTTAATTTTCATGCTACAAAATACTCACAAAACATGGTTCCTTCCTTTTTTCCCTTTTTGTGTCAGGCGCTATCCCACTACTCCTAAATGATATTATGGCACTCTATAGACAAAGGATTTAGTTATCACAAAGCAATAGTTACAATTTATTACACATATAATAACAATCAATCTTGCATTGATAAGACTTGTTTAACTTTTTTGGTATTTTAAAAGAACATATTTAGTTAATTCATTCAACAGTAATTATACCAAAATAAAATTATTAGTTTAGAATTTGAAAACGTCATTGTTGTGAATATTGAGCGTAAAGCGTATTAATAGTTTCGGAGCAAAATCTCAAAATTGAATCCAAAATGGGTTAACCCTAAAGACTACTTGACAAATCATACCTTTTCTGAATCCTTTAAGGTCTGGGGAGTAAAAAGTGTTGTAAAAAATCATTTCATGGTCACTCCTCCACAGGAGCTCCATTTTTGCACTCTACTTTTATCAATGGTCCCCCTTTGAAAGTGAATTTTTGAAATCCGATTTTCAAAAACCTGGCTGGTTCAATAGATAAAACTTGAAAAGTATATAGATAAGAAAATGGGGTCATTTGTAAAATTTGAATTCAAACTTTCACAAAACATTCTCTTTATACAACAGAACGTTTCAGCAAATTTACCATCGGTATGTTTATGTGAATTTTGATGCAATCAATCATATACTTATTCTTCTTTGCTTCGCCAAACGTCAATCAACTCAAAATGAATTAGGATTAATAATAACCAATAATGCAACTTAAGCTACTTACTATACTTTTAAAAATGCCAAAGCCAATCCAAACAAACACACAATCGAAGCCAACCATTTTTTTGTAAACCTCACTCATTTCACACCGACAAAATACGGCAAAACAAAACCGCGATCAAAACGCGGGTCAGTGACGTCAAAAAAACGAAATATTTGAAGAAATTTCGGGACAGTCCTTAACATACCCAAGCATACTATATATATTTTTCACAAAAAAGATTAAAGAAAAGAAAATATAGATAATTGAAATCTTTAAAATGTTACTTCTTCTTGTAAAGATAAGAAAGCATCGTTATCTTTACTTACCGTTGCACCTATCACAAGTTAACATACGTACGTTAAAATTCATATTTCAAAGCAATTCTTTTGACTCGATTACCCATTTGCATATTTATACAAAAAATTCTAACTGGTACAGTGTGCACAGGAAAATGTAGCCCATCAAAGAAAATCTAATTAACAACTGTTTAGAAATATTTTAGATTTTTTGTTTTACTTTGCGGTGTTGGTGATGAATTTTCTGAATAATTTCTACAATAGGCTACATTTTTTGATTAGCGGCCGCGGCCGACTAATCTTTAATAAGGACGGCATAATTCCGTTTCTCTGAAATCACCAGTCGGTAAACTCAGTGCGACGCGCTATTTTCGATTGCGCATCAAGGCTATATATCAAATTTCGCACGTACTGCGCCTCGCAGTGATGCAAGAAGGCGGTATCGATGTAGCGCCAAATACGAAGAATGTCAATAATGCAGCTTTCGGTGCTAGTTAACTACGGCTGTAAAACGCCCTTCCTGGAATTGTGGGAATGTTTTTTGTTTGTTTAAACAACCAGACAACGTGCATACTGAACGGGTGCACCTACTGAACGGTGAACGACGTTTGCTGGGTTGCTGATAGATTGTGACATAATATCAATAAATATCAACTTTTCAAACAGTCAAGAGGATTTGTTTATTAGCCCACTGGATCAGATCTTTGCTGAGGCTCATATTAATTCTAGATAAATCACACTTGATGTAAGTGTTTTGATTTTTAATGTATTTTATGTTTTGGACCAAAAAATCAGTTCAGCTAGCTACCAAATTTGTTTGTTAAACACTTTATAATGCCAAATTTATATGTTAGATTTTAAATGTGAAATTTATGTGTTAAATTCTATAAATAGATAGCTGCCAATTTTCACAGACGAAGACACATAATCCAGGCATGGCCAATGAAATCGATACGAGATTTCAATCGAAATCAATCAATACCAATCGAAATCATTGAATTCAATCGATATCTAATCAATGATTGATTGATGACCAAACCATACAACGAATTATGTTCCTATCGATTGATATCGATTATATCAATCAGTCATCGATCGTAATTGATTGATATATACCGTAAATGGGGGCCGCTTTGACACATACGAGGCGAGATTGACATAACATGAAAAATAGTCTTCGCTGTTCTGCAGTTTAAAACTTTCAATGTTTACATGTTAATCTGAATTACAGATTGTAACAGAATTTGTTGATGTATCCAATCAAAAACAAATGAAAGAAGTTATATAACTACACATTCAGCCTAGACAATTAAAAGTTTGAAATTATTAAATGACAATTTATGACACCAGACATTAATACATAGCTACCATTTTACAAGTGTGTTGTAATCGGCAGTGTGTTCTGAGAGCGTGCGAGTGTTTTTACTGTGTGTTTGTGGGAACCACTCTCTGTTATAGTTTGATCACGTGTTGATCCGTTGTTATACCATTACCATAATGGCGCAATGAGCTTTGTCGCGATCGTGTATTTTAAATTGTAATGGCTTGTTGGTTAGGTGGTGCGTGTAATTTTTATAATTGACTTTGGGATTTAGAATATTATGGAGTATATAGGCTTATCATATTCACAATTGTTGTTGCTAAAAACAGTTTAGTTGACATTTTGGTGTGGAGATGCGTAGCTTTGATATCAACGAATTTTTTTATTTTGTTGACATTTGGAAGCTGGAGTTTTGGCTATGTCAATCTCGCCTCGTATGTGTCAAAGCGGCCTCCATTTACGGTAATCGATTGTGATTAATTTATTTGATTTTCAACCGATAGGTTATCGATGACTGATCGATATCAATCGGTGACAAAAATTATGTTAGTCTCGATTCTTTATTGACTAGATATCGATTAATAATTGATTGGCATCAATTGATATGATAATTCAGCAATCGTCTTTGTCGATTGGCCATGCCTGGCATAATACATTTCAACTAGTACAGACCAGGCGTGATCAATTGAATTTCGATTGTCCAATCAATCGAATTTAATCAAATGCAATCAAATCGAATTAAATTCAATTAATCGAATCAATTGAATGGTAATCGAAACCATCGGTCGAAATCGCATTTTGCAGCATTTTGATTTTGTGGTTGAAGCAAAAATGTGAATTTCATGACATTTTAATTTCGCGGTTTGAGCAAAAATACAAAGTTTGTGGCATTTCAATTTTGCAATTCGAACCGAAAATGCTTAAGTTTCAATATAGAATTCTTTAAATTGTCATTTTTCTGAAAGAAAATCGGGTTTCTGCATTTATATTTTAGAAAAATAATTAATTTTTTACTGCATCTTAATTTTGCAGTTGACTGAAAAATATTTTTTGTGAAATTTTAGATTCGCAGTTGGCGCCAAAATCCATGTTTCGCTGCATTTTAACTTTGGTTTCAGGTTTGTAATCCTAGCGCGTGCGATAGCACCCGCACGCGCCCACACACGCGAAAATGGTTCCCACAAAAGTGCCCCTACAGTCTCATTTTACGAGTTCACAGGTGATCGAGATTTGTGTGTAATTGCAACTCTCCGGGTTTATATAGAACGATCACATCAATGGCGCAATAACAGCCAGACACAGTTACTTTTAGGTCATGCCAATCAACATAAAGAAATATCGAGCAGCACAATCTCCAGGTGGATTAAGGACGTTATCGCTCTCTGCGGATTAGATACAACTGTTTTTAAAGGGCATTCATCCCGTCCAGCTGCAACTTCAGCCGCATGTCAGGTGCTTCAACTAATGAGATACTTAAGATGGGTTCTTTGTCTAGTGAATCAGTATGGCATAGATTTTACAATAAGCCTGTGATTCCTTCAATTAAAAATGTTCAGAGTAACTTAATGTCAAGGAATAAGAAATAATGCTTTGAACAGAGGACAAAGGACTGGGTTCCAGTCGTACTGTAGCGGTTGGGTTGGAAGTAACCAATATTAGATCGACAGAGATTTTATGATATAAAATAAAAGAATTACACAAGGCCGCGAAGCGGCCGCAATGGAGTTCCGATTTTATGAATAAAATATTGTCCGCCCACCCTACCCAATCAACAATGATGTAGACCAGATTTTCTTTTATTTTCAGGATCGTGAAATCATGACATGTGTCCGGATGATCAAGACTGCCCGGTGTCCTTAGTTTCTTTTTTAGAATAAACATGTTTCACGTCAAGATTTATTTGTCTCTTTATTGACTCCTTTTCTATTTTAAAATTATTTTTACTGACCCGGTTTATAATATCAGCTGCTCATGATTTCGGCTGACCCGGTCTAGCGTACCGGCTTCGTGATTTCGGCTAACCCGGTCTAGCGTACCGGTTTCGTGATTTCGGCTACACCGGTGGGTGTACAGGCAATAATGAAAACAATAAAACGTAAATAAGGATAACTCAGAACTGGGTTCCAGTCTATTTCGCAGTTGGGTGCAATGATGTCATCAATTTCATTTTTATCCCGATAATATGAAATTCATTGTATTACCCGAGGTTTCATGAAAAGTCATACAACTTGGTGGCTTTAGCCTGAAATTAGCCTAGAAATCTAAGCTCTGACCATTTCTTGCTGTCTTTTTTTCCTATACTCAGGCGCGGATACAGAGGTGTAGCAAAATTACAGGAGGAGAGTGACAAGTTGTTAAAATGTCATTATAAATTGTCAATATGTAAGAGATAATAATTTTTAACTACCAATTACTCTTCTCCTGAAATTTTGCTACACCTCTGTATCCGCACCTGATACTTATATTTTGAGTATTGCAAGAAAAGGAGATTTTCGCAAAACCGGTCGATTTAGCCGTGCTTGCGAAGCGAGCGTAAAATAGAAATGATCTGGAGTCGTGAGAAAGTGCGGAATTAAATTCGTCAGGTTTTCTGGTTAGCCTGAAATAAACAAAAAAGCTAGCAGGGTGCTCCCCCCAGGCGGTATGTAGGCTAAAGAAAATTGAAATCTCTTGCTTTACTTCTTCTGCAAAGAAATAATTTTTTCATACTTTTTTGGTAGTACATTTGTTCCAATCTCATATAATATCTGTATGCAAAGAGGGCAATTATTTTATGGGCAGGTACATATCGCCTACTGCCTACTACCTACTGACCTACAAATCAATATTTCTGATCAACTCCCGGAGGAGTGGGGGGGGGGGGGGGCACTCGTCTTCAAAACGACGGTATGTGCGGCCCAAAATTTGCGGTCAGAAATCTGACCTTTACAAAGCAGTGTTTGAAAGCTAAAAATCATACCCTTACAGAGCATTTTTAATAAATTTTTGTACCCTTACAGTGCAGAAAATGCGCAATTTTGATTATATTATCTTATTATATTCTCAATTTTTGACCCTTACAGTGCATTTAGCAAAGTCAAACACTTACAGTGCATTTTGATCATGCAAAAAACCGACCCTTAGGGGCCGCACATACCCGTATGCCCGACAGGAAAGGCATGTACACAACAAAATCACGTGACAAAAAGGTCCTTGCGATATGTTTATTCACATATACTATTTTCCATTAAGCTCTATAGGGTCGCTAATCATAAGACCGTGGGCCTCTTGTTGATTCTAATTGAAAAGCTTCTAATATTGTAGCCTGGGTATCCATGCAAATGTTTTTACCTTGCTTGCAAAATATTCATTTGAGTTTTAGACGAAAAGATAGTGGCGTGTCTCCCGTTTGTTACTATTTTTAATGAAATAACTTGTGTTTCTTATTTTTTCAAACAAAACAATTCTTTATCTCAGTTTTATGAACTGAAATTGAGTCAAGCGCGGTGAGCACGGTACTGTTAATTACATAATTACATAGGTTAAGAAGTTTAAGTCTCCAACCTCTGCAATACCATTTTTTAAAATGCTGAAGTTGTTACTTCAGCATTTTAATTTTGTTTACACCCTTTTGATCGGTATTTTGTAGAACAAGACTTTAGTTTTGCAAGAACTATACGTCCCCCAAAATAACTTATAACTTTAATAGCTTGAATATTGTCAGATTTTGATACACTTTTGACACAGTTTATTTAAGACCTACCAATTATTCGCTGAGCGCCTTAAAAGTTTTCTTCAAAATCCATTTGCCGTGCTAGTTGATTTTGTAATTCTCTGACCATGTCTGATATTTGATCATTTCATTGTTTTGACAAAGTTTATTAAGTTACTCAGGCAGGTAAAAAGGCAATTGGACGCTCTTTGTGTATTTTGTGTTGGCTAAGGCAAGCATTGACACTCAACTTGAAGGAAGAAACTCTGGCGGCAAGAAATTTTCACGGAAGGAATTTTCGCAAATTTTGATTTCCAATTTCCGCGAAGAAAATTTTCGCCAGTTGAACCTGAAAAGCATGTTTTATAGACGAAATATTCGCAAATTTACGCTATAAGAAAACCTCCATGAAAGTGGAAATAATCAGAGAAAATATTTATGGGAAAATATTTTATTGTCAAAAATAGACAGATAGATAGATAGTATATTCAATAAATTATGCTTTTTTCACAAATTTGTCTTACATAATAATAATTATTATTATTAATGTTTTTTACCCAGGCCGGGTTAGCACGAACTTGAATTGGCAGTGAATTCACATGTGGGCCTGCATTTGAATTATATACCTCACAGTTCAAGCCGATGGTCTCGTAACTGCATGGCTGATTCAAATTGCGTGTTCTCATAGAACGCAAATGCTATTACTCTAGAAGTTTTCGATATTTGCACCGCAGCGAATGTCGATACTTAGAGTAACAGCAGCCGCGGGTAAGATCTTCAACATCTATCCCCCATGCATTACGAGGCAGACGTTTTTTGCTAGGTTAGCTATCCAATCCAAAATAAAATAAGCTAGTCAAATTTTGAGTTACTGTGCAGAAGAAATGTTTGCAAGACAGGAACTATTATCAAATTTCGTGGGAATTGATTTTGCGAGGTAACTCAAAATTAAGGGAAGAATTGGCGAAAATTTCTTCCGGAAAAATTTCTCCTTTTAAGGTATTGACGCATAAATCCAGAACTTTCTCAATTCCAATTAGAGAAATGAACTAACATGTTGTATAATTTTTTTTTTCAATTTGCATTCCCACCTTTCACAGCCAGCGTCACTCACTTGGATAGGCAGTACCTTTTCCCTTTCTAGTACACTAACAATTCTGAATAATCCTCATCTAACCATCATAATTATATATAAATATAAAGTTTGAGCAGGCTGCACCCGAACACAAGTTGGCGTCAATACTGACCACAGTTCGAATCTAGAACCTTGTGATTATGGAGCTGGCGTTAAAACCACTCGGTCACCACTGACTAAATATAAGTATTAGAGAACTTAAAGGTCGCTTAGAGATTTTTCATTAACATCAAACAAAGGATTTTTCAAACATCATTTAAGAAAGTAAACGTGATTTTAACAAAAAATACACCAAGTAAAGGTTCAAAAATTTATCAACTGCCCTAAAAATCCCTTTGGGAAATGCAAAAATGTCACGATCGTGGAGAATCAATTAAACTTTCTGTGTGTCCTTATCAATACAGTAGACTCCTAATGTGTGGGACTCTGGACAGTGAAACCCTGGATAAGTGGAGCCATGTATAGTTGAAACCCTGGATACGTGGAACTACCCTGGATAAACGGAACTTCAAACGAACCGCTATAACAACATTCGCTAGGTAAGAGTGAGAGTGTCGGTCTCTTCAGAACCGCATAAAAACACTCCGGATATCTGGGACATTCACTAAGTTGGGAATTTTGTATTCATTCACTATAAAGTTTGTATTGGTCCAGTGTCCCACTATACATAGAGGGTATACTACACTAACCTACTTGACCTAGTCCAGCCTGAACGCTGAGCCTAATACAAATTTTTTGAATGTAAAAAGCAAATTTCATAAATCATATGAATACAAATTTTTTTAATTTGAGCGAATATTTGATGAATGTAATGAGAAAAAGTTTCATGAATATGTAAATGGAACATTTTTTGAATGTAAAAGTAAATTTGATAAATCATATGAATACAAATGTTTTATGAACGAATATTTGATGAATGTAATGAGAAATTGTTTCATGAATATGTAAAAATGAAAATGTTTTGAATGTAAAAGCAAATTTGATAAAACATATGAATACAAAATTTTTAAATATCAACGAATATTTGATGAATGTAACGAGCAAATTTTTACATGAAAGCGAATAAAAGTTTAATAAATATCTTATTGAGTTTCTAAATTGTTTCTTGTTTTCTTGAGTATAGAAATAAATAAACAAATAAACTATTATAGCAACATTTATATCATCAGAAATAGAAATTTAGAAAACACTGCCGTAACATGGAATTGTTATCAATATAAAAAACCTACTAAACTTTTCTGGAAACGTTACTGTGACAAAGACAATTTGCTAGGTGAATTGCATCAGCAATTAGATAAGTTTTTGAGTGAGTATTATTTTTTGTATCATAGTTTGTTGTTCTTATATATTTTGTATGGGAGATAAGTTTTATTCAGGCCAGCTTAGAAGTTTTTTATTTACCCAGTAGAAATTTTAAAACAACATCATCAAAGCCAGATGAAACTTTTAACACCAAAGTGAGCTGCTTTAAAATAATGTTGCTTTGACAATTGCAGTGCCGTAGCATGCACTAACAATTTGAGTAGCCGGACCTTTCAAACATCTAGTTTCAACATCGTAGGAGGCCCCATCATGGTTAAAGCCAACCCGAAAGAGGAAATCTTGCATTTAAAGCCCTCTTAATAGGTAAAAATGGCTCCTCTGAGCGCTTACTTATAAAAGTCTTATATAGATGAAGAAACTAATCCTTCAAGGCGGACCCGGGATATTTATGAAGGTTCGAAAAAGTCAGGTTGGAGTTTTTCTTAGGATAGTGTCACCGACAGGCCCCACCATGGTTGGGACCAAGGGGCCAAGAAACTCTTCACATTTAAAAGGTTCTAGATCGTCGGAAGATGATCTATTAGTGCGTGGAACATTTTCGAAAACCATAGATGCTGTGAATATGCAGTGGTCACCTGCTGTTCAACGCTTGACATTTTCAATTGCAAAACTGGTGTGGAACTCAATCATTTCTCCTGACTGGCCGAAATTCCTGACGATGGAAAAGAACCAAAAAACTAGGACCAGACGAGAGCAGATTCACAACACCATCAAATGAATTACTAACCTTTAAACGACGTTTGAATACACAGCAGCAAAGATTTTTATTGATCTCCCAGCAGGAATATCGCTCCTGTGAAAAATATGGCATGTTTTGCAAAATGACTGAAAAATATTTCTTAGATACTAGCACTAGCTAGATGCCTTTCCTTCACATTATTCAAATCTTCATATATTCGTTTATTCATTTAACGAGTCTCATATAGTTCCAACTTGCTCTTACAGCGACACTAAACTTTATTTTATTTATTTATTTTATCGACAGGTTCCCAAAATTTAGTCAAAAGATCGTGTCAAAGTAATGAAGTACGATCCCGTCATAAAAAAAGCCAAAAAATGAATATTCAACGCACGATAAAACAAATATACACTCAGACATTTTTTATCTCAATATTTTGAATGTTCGCAACTGCAAACGTTGCGAACCGTTAGATCTGCCCCTGTCCTTTTTATTACTATTTCTTCGTCAGAAAACATGTGCAAAAAGCTTGTTAGAAACCAGTAGAATCAGCTAAGAAATAAAATTACATGTTCCGCTTTTCTACGTTACCAAACCAAAGTTATTTGTATTGACTTTTGCTCTACTCATATTACTCATATATTTCCCATTTGTTGGCTTTGCAGAAGAATTTTAGATCTACCTTTTACGCAATTGTACTTTTCTTATGAGATTGGATTAGATCCAGATGTGCCAGACAATTTGATAAGATATAACAAAAATCACAACCCGAATGTAATAATGTTCGTTGCTTTGGTTTAAAATATGGAAGATAAAGCACAACAAGTTTTATATATATATATAAACATCCTGAATTTAAAACCTGTTGTGTTTTATGTTCTTTATCTTGAAACAAGGCAACATGATTATGTTTGGGTTATATTTTTGGATTTGATTAGATCATCGTACTCTTTTCATTTTAGATAAATTATGGAACACAAGACAACGACTTTGCACAAGGTTAGTGCAGTTCATTGTTTGGACGTGTTGATTTGATAATAAAAGACAATAAAATTACAGGAAATTTCTGGGGGGGGGGGGGGGGACTCACACTGCATGAGTTAATCGGTTTAAGCTTAGAACATGCTTAGCACGTCATGAAAATATTTGAACAATGCAAAATGAAGGTAAAACGATGTGTGGTAATATAAAAGTATCACTTCACATCCTTTTTATGGAAATTATTTTCTGAGGGAAAACTATTAACCCTTTGGAGCCGTTGGGGTCAGAAATGACCTTTCAAAAAGATATCCAGGGACCGCGGCGCGAGATTTCAAGTGAGGGGGCCAAAAACTGTTTTACAAATTGTTGCCTACCATGGTTTGGCGAAGAAGAAAATTTTGAAACTAAAACTTTTGTAAACGCCCTAAATTGCTCCAGTTTCCGTTTCTATTAGCTAAAAAACCATATAAACAGAGATGGGATGTATTGTGGTACATAGCTTTTTTTTAACTTGTTAAAAGAGTGAGAGGGCCATGCCCCTCCCGCCCCGTCTCCGCGCCCCCGGAAATCTAGATTTTACGTGAATGGTTCCTCGTCTTAACCCTATTCGGCCTAAGGGGGGGGGGGGTGCGAATCGGCCCCTCCCCCCAGGGCCTGAACCGCCCTTAAAAGCCTAGGCTGAATAGGGTTAATGCCAATTTTGGCAAGTAGTTATTGGATATAATTAGAAATGACCTATAAAATTTTGAAGTGATTAATTTTATTCATAGTTGAAATACAGTGTTTGAAGTTTTTACCATTTCAAATACAACATAGCAAATAAAGGGTCAAAATCAGCAATTAGCCAAAAAATATCTTATCATGATTTTTCGCAGTCGTATGTTAATTCAAAATTTGTTTTTCTATATTTGGAATTCCAAATACATTTCCTACCAACTTGATTGATTTTAATTTGATATCATCAATATTGAATGTGCTAGAAAAGCTCAAAGTCAATAATTTTTGACACCATTTGAATTTAGTTGAGACTTGCTCAATCTCTTTGACAACGAACTTTACTAAAATTTACAGAAGAAATTTGTGGCATATTTCAAAAACTTTTAAAGAAAATATACAGTTTTGGTTACTTTTTTGTTATATATTTTGAAGTATTACTATTTATTCTATCGGACTCAATTATCAAAAATATTCAGAAAATTTTATTCTCCAAAAGGTTAGCTACCAAACTACTTAGCTATCAATGATCAACTCCACTGTTTCATAAACCTGATGGAAGGTTGGTTACAATTCAATGGAATTAATTGTCTCTGGCTAAATACAGTGTGTATCAAAATGTTGGAAACGCAAAATGTAAATTCCAATTTTTCAATCAATATTGGCTATTTTCTACAAAATTTTATATCAACAGAAAGCTTTTTAAAGGATCTTTAAGATGAAGCAGTTTTCCTGAAAGTTGTAAAAGTAAAACGGGATTTATCAAGAAAAATGAAATTAATTAAAATTTTTAATGGTCAATAAAATCAACTTTTCATGAATTTTGCCTTGTTGTTTCTGTCAAATCTTTACAATTCGATATGACTCTTCTGGACAGCGCAGATTGATAGTAAATTTGTTTGCGACTCTTTTCGTGACAGAGTAAATTGACAAGAACTAAAAATATTGATTTTCTTTTATTTAAAAAAATACCTTGTATTGGGTGTCTTCTTAATGGACCATTATTATTTTTACGAGACTTAAACTAGTTTAAATTGACTACCCAGTCATAATTAACTAGTGGATATTACCTCCCCAGTTATTTTAAACTACAGTGTGTCCCAAAAAAATGTAGCCTCTCGTAAAAATGTCATTAGCAATAGCATAGAAAACTTTTAGTTTATTCTTTGTTTTGAGGTGCGTTGCTTTTGATGAATTCTCATGACATTTCCTACAATAGGCTACATATTTTGGGACACCCGGTAGAGAACTGAAACTCCCAACAGTTAATATTTCCTAGGAAAAAATGTCCCTTAGTGGATTGTGACTTCCCTTTGGATTTACATGAAATTTAACATATTTACTAATTTGATGATGCCGATTTCGATTCTTTGGTCTACTTTTAGTAATTTTGACCCCAAGTACTGAATTGTGGCATTTTTGGTCCCAAAATTAAAAATGCTTCGATTTGCATGAAATTTGGCATGCTTAATAATTTGATGATGCTGATTTTGATTCTTTTGTATAATTCCCGGTTTTTCCGGTGTCTGTCTTTACAGTTGTTAGGCTGTTTTATTTAATTTACACGGTTTTTTTATGAGAATTATTTTTATAAGAATCAAGAAGGCTCAAAATCGCCAGAAAATTAAGAATATTCTAGAAACCATGGAAAGGCTCAAAGAATGGGATCAGAAAATAACATAATTTCTTTTGAGTTGGGTTAAAATACCCATGTTAGTAGTAGTAGTAGTAGTTTAGTTTATTTCGCCGTATTTAGTTAAGATACACAATTTAAATCCTATTGAAATATTATAAGTGGCTGGAACAAGCTGAAAATTGCTCATTAAATTTTTTTGGTAATAATCCTTTTTTTTGTTTGTACATAAATTGTACAATTTGGTAAACATTGATTTTATAAATATCCAGTGCTCCTAATGCTGAAAAAAGTTCTTGTGTAGGGGTGTGCCTGTTTTTGTTGAAAACAATCCGAATAGCATGTTTCTGTTTATTGTATATCTTTTTCAGTTTATCTAGACTATTGCTAGCCCATGATATATTACAGTAATTGAAGTAGCTGTTTATAAATGAAAAATAAAGTGTTCTAAGACAGTTAGAGTTTAAATATGGTTTACCTTTGTAAATTATTCCAAGCTTTTTAGATTTTTCTTTTCTTTTTGTTCTATATGGTTTTTCCAAGTTAAAGATTCATCAAGAACAACTCCAAGAAATTTGATTGTATTTTCTCTTTGAATACTGACGTTATCCCTATTATGATTAGGTAGTTTTAATGGTAGATTATCTATCTTAGATTGTTTGCAGAAAAGAGTATATTTAGTTTTTTTTTACATTTAGAGATAGTTTATTGGCCGTGAACTATGCATTAATATTGTTTAAGTCTTGGTTTACAGTTTGAAAAAGCGAGATTAAATTGGAGTCAATAAAGAAAAGATTTGTATCGTCAGCAAATAAGATGAAGTTTAGTAGTCGTGATGTATTTGGTAGGTCATTTACGTAAATGAGAAACAGTATTGGACCGAGTATTGATCCCTGGGGTACACCACATTTAATGTTTTTTAGTTCAGTTATGTCATTGTCATAGTACAGTCCTTGTTTTCTGTGTTTTAAGTAGCTTTCGAACCAGTTAAGATTTGATTTTTTTATGCCATAGTGTCGAAGCTTTTTAAGAAGTATCCAGGGGCGGATCCAGCATTTCAAATGAGGTAGTCAGAAATTCTAAAAAATTTGCTACGAGCGCACGCGCGGGCCGCGCGGAAGTGCTTTGAAGTTCGCGCGGGCCGCGCAAAATCCCTATCACAGGTAATCTGCAGCCCGATCCCATTCGTAAACAAAATAAAAGTGTTTACGCAAAAACGAGGCAAAACGAATATGACAAACGAAAAAACGTAAGCGGGGCGGAAAAAAATCAAGCAA
>JAUBWS010052178.1:0-17740 GCA_032270445.1 Darlingtonia californica
TTTTCTTCGCATTTTTCTACAAATCTGCAAAGAGCTTCGCAAAATGCGAAATGCGAGGCGCTAATTCGAACCCTGTCTTATACTCAAAACAAAGAGAACAGTTATGTATTAGATGTTACAAATGTTAGTTCATATATATTCTTTGCAATCATATGTATCTTTGCATGTCACTTGATCAGTTTTTGATTAAATGAATTTCGTTTATGCAATTTTATTTGTTTGCATTAATGTCACTGGTGATAGTTTGGGATTGTGCCCTGCATAAATGCAAAATATACTGAAATTCTCATGTTGTTTTATATTTCTATTTTATAGATGACCTCAAACATACAGTGTTGTTATATCCAGATGAATGCCCACTAGCTAGAGCAATAAGCAACAAGAAGGTTCCAAGATTTGTTCTACGGACAAAAGATGAAAACAGTAATACTGTTGATTTGAATGAAACTCCTCACAAGAAAGAGAAACGAAAAAAGCTGTTTAGTTTCAGTCGTCATTCTGAAGAGAAACCTGAAAAAGAAAAGAAAAATAAAACTCCAAAAGGCAAAAAGGGTAAAATCGATAAGAGTGCTATTTCAATTGAAGTCAATCATTTAGAAGACAGCCATCTTTCATCCGAAGGTGAGAGTAGTATTCTCAATACAACTGAAGCAACTGAAACTCCAACAACAGAAACGCCAGCAGAGGAACTGACTGAACCAACTGACCAAAACGATACATCTGAGCTTGAAACTAGTGAACAAAGCAACATAACAACTGATCCTCAACCTGAACCTGAGCCAGAGGAAACTGAAGCATCTGATGATATTGATGATCAACCAGTGTTAGAAAAATCTGTTGATGAAGTTGTTGAACAGGAAGATATACAAGAAGATTCACAAGTTGATTTAACTCAAAATTCAGAGGAAATCCAAGAGGAAGGTGAACCTAGCGCTGGTGAGTCCCTGACTACCCCACCATCAACAGAGACAAAGAGGAAAATATCTTTTTCCAAATCATCAGTGTTTTTTGAACAAGACAATGATCCACCTGTGTTAGAAAATAGGAAAGATAGAAAAAAGAAGGACAAAACGGAGAAGAAGAAGAAAACAAAAAGAACTAAATCATTTTCAATGATGGTTCGTGGTGGGAAAAAGAAAACAGTTGATGATCCTTCAGCTTTGACTGAACTTTCAACATACAAACTTGCGCCTGGTATCTTGAAAATATTTGGTGATCATGTTTCTAAAGGTTCCAATTATAAGGCTGTCAGGGCATCTACAATATCAACTTCCCAAGAAGTTGTACAAATGGCTCTTGAGAGGTATGGTTTTGAAGATTGTAATGCAAGAGATTATGTTTTGTGTGACGTTGTGGGTCACTTTTCTTCTTCAGAATCAACAACACTATCCAAGAAGAAAGGCAGCAAAAAAGATAAACACCAAGAAAATGAGGAAAATGAGAAAGAGGAGCCCAAATGGGTCACTGAATATGTGCGAGCTATCAATGATAATGAGAAACCTCTTGTGCTTCAGTCATTATGGAAACCAACTAATGGCCGATCAAGGCGATTTGAATTGCGCAAAAGGCTAGAAGTTGAGTCATCGTGTTTTTACATAAATACTGCAGATGGAATGGGACGAAGCTCTTCTCAAACCAGTTTGTTTGATGACTCTGAACATTCTAGTATTGGCAATGAGCACAGTGAAAAATCTGAGTTTATGCCTTTACAAATGTCACCACATACCAATAGTAGGAAAATAACACAAAGACAGGACAATGAAAGTACAAATAAAGCACCACAATATTCACCTTTTTTATTATTATTAAATGGAGCCGATCCACACAGAGATCAACTTGTTCATAAACTTGAAGACCCCACTGTTGTAGTTGGGGCATTTACAGAAAATGAAATTGCCCAAACAAATATTGTGTTATATGCATCAGATATTCTTCTCCCACATTGTTGGATTTATAAAAAAGTCAAATTGGAAAAGGAATCTACAGAGACTAATTTAGACGAAATAAACTTCTTAGTTTTCATTGAACCAGCCAATGGATCTGATATAACTGTCAATGGAACACCTGTAGTGTCAACTACTCAAATTATGCCTGGACATCTTATTAGTTTTGGACAAAATTATTTATTTATGTTTAAAGATCCCACTCAAACTGAGGTTAATAGGAATAATCTAGCATGGTGGAATTCGGTTGGTGTCAAGCCTGCATCTGCACTAGACATTCAGAATGAACATATCTACAGTCAAATCACTCATTCTGTTGGCATCCAAGTAGAAGCCTTAAAAGATGATGACGACTCTGAAGAACACACTGAAGAAAGCGATGATGAATCCGCTGGTCATGGTCACTTGCAAACAAACCTAGCTGCTCGTAAAAAGGTTGAGAAGAGTACACTTCAGTTGTCTTATGTGATCAAAGACGAAGAAGAGCTTCTGCATTCCATTATTGAAATTGCTGACCAAGATCTCGGAGGTATGCATTTTAAATGTTTTACTTCTCTTGCACTAATGTAGGCTAGTTATTCATTAATCTGTAGAAGACTTGATCACTTCCCATTGTAACATCGTCCTTCTTTTAGGTGTAGTCTGTGGGCTGAAGTAATGATTTTTACATATCTTGTGCTATACATATTTTCCATAGATTTCAAGTTAATACCAGCATACTTCTTGGTGATGACAATTGAACATTCTGCGGCAGCATTCACTGAAATCCAAACTCGAAAGCTACTTCTCAAGATATGTAATGGGTTACAAGGCATCGCATGGGTAAGTCTTCTTGTTACATGCATCATTTTATAATGAAGAGAGGATGTGATAGCGTTTACAAAATAGTTTGAATGAATTGAGTTTTATAGATGTCGCGTTACCTTAAAACAACGAATACTTTGTGCTTGATTCTCTATGCTCCAATGTAATAGAAAAGAAAAAAAACCTCTCTACTGTGCACTTAATAAAAGGGCAATTTTTCCTACTACTCCCCCCTCCCCTTATTTTTATACGTTTTTCAACCTTTCTCGTCATACTAGGAAATTAGATATTTTTAAACGGGAAATGTATTCTGGTGACGTTTCCTGGACACTTATTTGACTAAAAAGCCTGATTTATTTATAAATGCCTTTAAAATCACTGAAATGATAAAAATAATTTGCCATTGACTTTTTTCTTTTAGGAAAAAACTAAAGAGATCGGAAAGCAAAGCTCTGTGAAGTAAGAATTTCTAACCATTTTGAGGAAGTTTAGTCTAGTATCTACTTTGATTAAATAAAAGCTAATAATCTAATGATAACATACATACATGAGATATTGTTAAATGCGCCATGACAAATAGTTCTACTTATTAGCCTCTTTAAATTATGTTACAACTTCAAAATATGCTTTTTTATGATTTTATTTTTTTTAAAGCTGAAATTTCCTTACTTTTTCCTCGAATATTGATAAGCCATTCTGTCAGAACCTAAACTTTAAGCCCAATTGAATATTAACATATTTCAATTTTTTTATAGGATCGACGATCCTTCCCTATTATTAGACAAGGTCCTACCAGAATTGAAGCCAGTTTTATTTTGGATGGCAAACGCCTTGGAGATGCTTCACTTCCTGCAGAATCGATTATCAAAATACCTGTTACCTAAAGAACAAGTAACGACAAGTAAAGAAGCCTTGCTAACAGCTGATGAAGAGTTGATGACTGTCTTAGAAGAAGTGATCATGTTCACATTCCAACAAACCGTCTACCATCTCACCAAGGTAGGTTGTGACGTTGTTCAAGTGTCTTTCCTCTTAGATCAATAGATTTGTCGCCGAGTGTTTTACGTCTCGTACTGTAAATCGCAAAAGCGAAAATGTCGTGCTGCTGTTCTCCCTTCTAGGTGTTTAAAGAGTTACATCCGTTAAGTCGATCCATGAGTTATAGAGGAAATTTTGAGTTTGATAACGCTAGATGGCGCACAGAAACCCTAAATACCCTTCGACCACGGATCCAGGATCCATCAATAAATTATTTATTTGTTTTCATGTCAGTCGAATTTGGTTTATTAATTGGTTCTAACGCAACATTGATGAAAAATGCCTCTTAGCATCTGGTCTGGCCTCTTCCCCATCCCTCTCTCATTTTGATCGAGTCTGATGGAATCATTTTATCATTCGTAAGGTGCTGTATATAGCACTACCTGCTATCATTGATTCAAACCCGTTCCAAGACAGTGAAGATTCTGAACGAGAAAGCGAAAAGAACGTTCATCCTTCAGTTTCGATTATACCCAAGATCTTCCAAAATATCTTGAACGCTGCTAATGAAAACCAGGTCCATCCACAGATCATGGAACAACTGTTTGCTTACCTGTTCTTCTTTTCCAATGCTTCACTCTTTAATTCGCTGATGGAGAGAGGACCTGGTGGAAAGTTCTATCGCTGGTCGAAAGGTGTACAGATGAGAGGTAATCTTGATGTGTTGGAAGACTGGGCACAAGCGAATGGGTTATCGAGCCAATTCGATGAATACATGGCTAAATTTCGATCAGCTGTTGATCTTCTTGCAACACCGAAAGTCCAACTTCTACAGGTTTGTTAATAATGTAAATGATATATACAAGGCGAATTTTCGTGCTGCTACATTTTTGTGAGTCTATTTGTTTACATTTAACGCGAATGTAATTTCGATTTACTGAGTTTCTGTTTTCTTATCTTTTTTTGTCAACCAAAATTGAGTCTTTTTACGCCTTCTCAGGAAAATTTATGAAAATCATTGATCAGGGCTTAAATCTGGCGTTTCAGAAAAATATTTAAAAAAGCATGCCTTCTAAGGATCTTGGAAGCCTGTAGAAGACTTATCAACGAGTATATATAATGAAATTCTGTATTAATTTTGAGATATTGATCTTGATTTTATGTTGTTTTTTTGTCAATTTTGGTCATTATTCTTTTCTTAGCACGAATGGAACCAAATGCGTACAGACAACCAAGCACTGAGCCCAGCACAACTTCAACAATTATTATCTGAATACCAACTCGGTGGAAAACCACGCCCTCGTGGCTGGTATCCACCGCCCGAAGAAGTGGAACCCGCCCTTCGCTCATGTAAGTTTTTTCCTTTATTTTGAAGCATACTAGTCTGTACTAGGATGTCATAATATGTTATTGATGGTATTTTTTGCCATTTATCTTTTATCATTTTCATCAATCCGTTTGAGTTTGGCAAGGGTCTTTTATTTTAAGAAATAAACCACGCCTTTAGTAAACTAACTGTGATTTAGACAATAAAGTTTGCTTTCAATGCAGCTGCATTTAGGTTGGTTGCCCGTTTCATTTAGCCTGTACCAGACCCCGTAGCGGGACGGGAAAAATTTTTCTACTACTTTCTACTGAAAGTACTTCTTTCAGAAGGTCTGGTACAGGCTAGTGTCGTTCGCCTGTGAACTGGATCGAAAATAACGCACAGCGTCATTGATTTAACTCTCTTGTTTCTCAAGTGTTTTGGGGAAAATATGAATTCGTTAAATTTTGCAGTTACGTGTTTTTGGGTAGTAGGAACTTAGCCAAACAAATTTCTAGAAAATCTAGTACGGATAGACGAAATATCGATTTTACGAGATCAGATTATATTCAAATTAAAACACGCACATATTCATGGACAACGATGAACGACAAAACAACTGACGGAAAACACTTGGAAGCTTATACAAGTCCGTTCATGAGTAGTACAGTGAAGATAATCTGATCTGTGCGGTAAGTTTTTGGGAGTGGATAATATGTGTGATGCTTCACCTCAGCGGCATGTTTCCTTGGTTGTAAATGGACTATCATTGTACGCTTTGTACCAAAATTATGCCTCCTCTTAAACGTGTGGAGTTCATGCTATCGTGCAAGTGTATTCTTTTCTGACGTTCTAGCTGAAGTATTAGAAAGTTTTGCCACCCACCCACCATTGATGTTACCTTCATCCAATTTCATGATGACTTTGGATGTACAATCATCCAATGAACAATTCAATAATTATTTTGAAGAACTTACTGAGAGATTTTCGACCAAGGAAGAAACAGGTGAATTTTTGTTTTTGTTTTTTCTCATTTTGTATTTACTGTTTACATTGCTTAGAAATGGTTGGTGACTGTATACGCAACAGCAGTGAACAACCTTTTGCGAACCTAAACTCTGTGACTTGAAATCAGAAGTTAACTCTAGCGTTCTTCATCGGTCGGTTTGGTTTCAACTGTCCATCGTCGTGGTTTAAATATTTGACATTTTCTTGCACTGGTTACCTATTACGTCTGCTAAAGGTTTATTTTATAAGTGGGCTTGTTTGTCTTTGGAGGCATCTGATTTATTTTCTCTTTTTCTGATTTCGGATGTTTTCTGGTAATTCGACTTATAAATTTAAAATATATTTGATTTTAAATTTATTTTACTGGGGTCAACTATCAAACTTCATTTGGTAGCTACTTATTTTCGCGGCAAGAAAAAAATTCTCCTTTTTATGGATTCAGAGAAACCACAAAATCCACTAAATTTCTCCAACCAAAGCAAATATTTTCACGATTAAAGTTTATATTTCTTTCTTTAGTGACGTCATACAAAGAGCCGTTAAAAGACACGTCATCGAGTGAATCTTCGACGTCATCAGAAAAATCGTCGAAAAAAGTTCGTTCTCAAAGTAATATCGAAATGGCGGATTTACGCGATGCAATTGACCAACATAAGAAAGAAGAAAACGCATCCAGTGAAACGACACCACAAGTTGGATCCATCAAATCGATTCAAGTACATTCGAAAAAGACGGGCGTTCGAATTACGACACACTCGACTAAAGTTACGCCTAACGGAGACGTAAACGGTCACCAATCTGCGGAGGAGGACAATTCAAACGTTGAGGCAGATAACGAGATCTCCCCCACAGATGATGTTTATGACATTCCGAAAAATTTTGATGGAAATAAAGATGATGTTTTTGTTGCCAGTTTAATGAGGCGTGGTGAAACTGGACTAGGACTAGGGTTAATTGACGGAATGGTAAGAATTTGTGACGAAATTTTCTTGTATGTGCTTAAGAATAAACTATGTTCAAAAATCGTTTTTAAATAAACCTTTTCCGAGATTATTATTTTCAAGTCATTCCTCGTTTTGAAACCAATTTTGTATTGACAAAAGAGTAACATTATAATTATCTGTTAAGCGAGATCTGACTTGTACACTAATCTTAGGAAAAGAGAATCGTGTCATTTTTTCATAAAGTTTGCCGAGACAACAATAACATGGAAACTCTACGCTGCAGACTTTGGCCCAAGCGCTCGATGTTCAACGCTCAATATTTAATAATACTCCGATAATTCCTATAGTAAACACGTGCTCTTTTAGTATATCATTGGTGGTATTTAAAAAATGTTCTTTTCAATTCCAGTTCACTTCAGTACAATCAAATGGTATTTATATTCGTTCCATCGTACCGAATACACCAGCATCAGAGGTAGGATGTACAAACTTATACTGTGTTTACTGTATTAGTGATTCTTGGTTTTTAAAGGCCCTTTGCCAAACGGGAACCAGGGATCCAAAATCAATACAATAGAGTTTTTTAGCCAACGTAACAATCTTTTTTTTCTACTACAATCCTATATAATACAGTATTTCTTCTTTTTGATCTTAAAGCTCATTGTTTGGTTAGCTAAAAGATTATGATCATTGAACTAAATTTCTTCTCTGTGTTACTTGGAAAAACCTAGAATGTACCTGGGAAATTATAATAGAATCAAATTTGCTGGCATCCCTGTTAATGTAAAGCTACCTTTCCTGAAAATTTGATATTTGGACGCAGGAACGAATGAATCCGTCCAATGTATCTCATCTCAATGCAATAATATTTGTTTCTTTTTGTCTAGGATACGCGTTTACGGGTTGGGGATCGTATCTTGGCAGTAAATGGCAGCACGTTAGTTGGTGCAGGCTACAACGAGTAAGTATCTATTACTAAAGATGAATTGAAACGCTTGGCTGACAATTTCTCCTTGGAAGTTTAAATATCATGTTTTGAAAAAACAAGGTATCAAGGGTTACTCATCTTTAACAGGGAGTCTGCCAGATCAGGAAAAATTCAGTCGATTCAGGTGTCTTCAAAATAATCAGGGAAAGATAAAGGAAATATGGTATAATTCCTTGAAAGTCAAAGAAAAATTAAGTAAAAACTTTTGTATTGGAGATGCCTTTTTAGCCGTATCAGGACTTGCCACTTTAAAAAAAATTTCTTTGCGTCGGACCAACCATGGTAGGACCTCATATGTCACTACAATCAATTCTTATTTTTCTTTTTATGTTGTGGAACCTACTCTGTAAATTTCATTGTATAAGCTTATAGATAAATAAAATTTCAATACTCCAAGCCTGGTATGGGCCATACGCTAGTTCAAAAGCTAAGGATAGAAGCAGGAAAAGGAGTAGACAATCAGGGAAAAATCAGAGAAATCCATCTCGAGATTCTGGCAAACACCGTGTTGATAACGCATACGCTTTTTGTTTGTGTTGAAGTTTTGCGTGGAATGTCGCAATTTTTTCTGTTTTTCATTTATTTTTGCACAAAGCTTTGAAGATGTTGCGTGGATTTAATTTCACAGTATCTTCAGAAATTTTATCAATCAAGAAATTTCCACAATGTATATGAAAGCATGAAATTTTTAATCGAAGATAAACTTTATTGAAGCCTTTAACCACCGAATCATTGTTTAAAACGTTTTTAAGAATATGACGTAACCATTTTTGTTCTTTTTGCTATAGAGCTATGGATGTGATCAAAAAAGCTGGTAACCGATTGAGTTTTTTGATTGCTAAATCCGATGATGATATTATGGGTCAAGTACTTGCTACTGCGACATGACGCTAACCAAGTCACCATTAGAGGCTAGTTTTTATATTTTCTTTTAAAATTTTTATCATAGAATTGAAAACGTTATTTTGATGACGTCAGCACATCGTAAATTATAACAAAATTAGTTTTTACACCTTTTAATGTTAATATAGTTTTATTGAATTTAAATAAACACTTATATCTTATGATGCATTTATATAAAGAGGTTGCTGATTCTTTTAAAAATATGTCCGGATAATAAAAGTGTCCGCTTTGTATAAGAACATTACTTAGAGGTTGATTTGTCTTGTTCACTTCTTAATGAAGTAATTTAAGCCTCTATACTGTATTTATGTTCGTTTAGTTACTTCCATCAGGTAAATATGTTCCCGGACAAGACTATTTTTTTTGTCGGACAAAAATTTATCTTAAGACAAAGTTTGCCAACTATAGCACCTTTACTATAGGCAGGTAAGATTTTTCGGAAAATATCTGCTTCACCTCAAGAAAATACCATCACTTTTGTCCGAGATTGTTTTGTCCGGGAAGTACCTTATCGCTATTTCGTCAGAACCAAACATGTTCTCCAAAAAATCATGTGAATCAAAAGATTATGAAGTTGATCAACTTTATCGGAATTATCGCCGCACATTTTTTCACAACGGAAGCCTTCTGCCGGCCTTAGGTGTTTATAATATTATTAGGAGTAAACTCCAAGTAGCCTGTATATATAGCCTATTGTATTAGGCCGCATATTTTTTCTATTAATTATTTGAATCATTTTTGTACTTATTTATTTTTTCATATTTTAGTAATGTTGATTACTTGTATAGATTGTGATAATGTTTCTTAAAAATTAACAAGTGACCCAAGTCACTAAGAAGCCCTCTTTAGTCTCATTTAAGATCTTAGTAAAAGTACAAATTGCTTCTAACTTTTAAGCTAAGGGACGTCGAGCAGCATTTTCATCCATATGCAGTAAAAAACTGCTGCGTTTCGCTTCGATGAAAAATGCTGAACGTGGCCCACCCATAAAACTTTGCAGCAAATTCAATTTTCACAGCAAAAAAATGCTCAGAAAAATCTACAGCAATATCAAATCATTGTGACATTACTTTTTTGCAGCATTTTATTGCCTTATTTACATAAAGTATATTTTTGCATCATGATTCCCTCGTGGCCCACGTGTGCAACAAATTTTACCGCAGCATTTAGCTTTATACGGATACAGAAGTCCTACTTATAGCTCGACTGCTCTTGGCCCCTTAGCTGTAGACTACATAACGCAAGACCAAGATACAACTTTACACTTTTACTGAACGTAAGTATTGATAAGAACCATTTAATTCTTGAGGGTCTTGATTTTCAAGCCTTTCAGCTTGATTTGTTTCTTATCTTGCTCTTACAGTAACGCTCCACTATACAAGGATGTGTTAGAAGTGTTTTCTTGCGGTAAAAACTATGAAAATACTGTGTTGCCTGTGTGCAATGAAATAACTCATTTACGGGTAAAAACGATATAAAAATTGTTTTGAAATTTTGAAATAAGATTGAGCCTCAGATTATTTTAACCACGTTCTTATTCTTTGACCAAATTCGAGGTTCGTGTTCTTCTAAAAATGTTCTTAGAAAAATATTCCTTGAATAACTTCTGTGAGGATAGTTACTTTTCACTCACAAATATTTCGCCAATAATGTAGTTCAATTTATACAGTATCTTTCAACTATTTTTGTTTTAATATCAGTTTGATCTCAGTTTTGTCAGATATCACTTTAGATTTTATTTTTTACTATCATTATTACTTCATTATTATTTCTGTTATTTTGTAAAGTTTCTTATTTATATATTTGATAAAGACATACACTTCGTAAATGATGCCATCTTAAATTTGTTAAATTATTAAATGCAGTCAAATTTGTGTATATCAAACTCATACAGTATATTACCCAGGCAAGCGTAGTCTTTTATGATATACCTAGCGCTAGTCTGCCTCGTGCACCACCTACAAATTTTTAAAAGAACGGCTTCGCCACCGATAGCCTCTTAGATTCGATGGGGGAATATCGTGATTCACAGTAGCGATCCTAAACACATAGAGAAAGGTCCTATTTCGCATTATTCGAGTTTTCTATAGAAACGCTTATTACAAGTGTTTGATTAAGCAAGCAAGCAAAATATTGTCTCGATTTGTCGTTCTTCCAAACGCTTATAACAAGCGTTTCTATAGAAAACTCGAATAATGCGAAATAGGACCTTTGTCATACTCTTAGTCTCCAAAATAAAGCAGATAGAGCTCTACCATAACTATAATAATATTACTGTCACTTTAAGTCAGATTTACACGAATGAAACCTTTCAATATCTCTTTGACAGTTAGGTAAACTCAAATTTCTTGAGCTGCTCCGTCTTGTTGAACGGCGAATTTTGCTGACGTCATCATTCACTGCCTTTATAATGTTCGGTAGCGATGCGTTTAGTCTGTTGCTAGCAGTTTTATTTTTGTCTTGTTCAATATGTTCGTTTGTCTTTTTTTGAAACGAATTTGGTCTGTAAGAGCGAGAACATGTTTCACTTTGTATATCACGCAGTATGGGTAATATTATTTTGCAGTTCAATTTCTTTCGGTCTTTCATGCTGACCGGTTTATTTGTACATTGTTCCATAACTGAAATATGCGGAAGTTGAAATCCTTCGTCAGAAGGATCCAAAGAAACGACTTCTTCCAAAATGACGTCTTCACAAATTTTTCTCTTCTTACGGCGTTTCTTCCCGTTCATTTTATCGTTGTCTAAAAAAACAAACATAAAGTTTTAAAAACAAGGGGGTAAAAACTTTTGGATAGTCAACTCAATGAAAAAGGCTTCGTCGAACTCCCCTTTTTACACAAATATTATTTCCTTTTTTAGGTGAAATACTTAAATGCTGTGTCCAAAAAATTCAAAATTCACTGTCTTGCTCTGTCATACAATACGAACTTAAGCTAACTATTTTACCAGTTTGCAGGAATTCAGTGCAAGCTGCGGAGCGTAATGTGAAAAAGTTTTGTAATAAAGAAAACGAGCAATGTGTAGGTTGAGTGCACTTCTTCTTCTTATAACTTCTTTCTGTAAAAAACGTATCGTGCGGTCAGGTCTGGTCCGGAAAATCTACATACCCTTAATTGTACTATGTCCAAAATTATGAAAGCCAATTATTACAAATTTTCGTTTAGTCCCTGTTGAGATGAATTGACAAAACTTATTCATGTAGAGAGTCTATCAGCAATTATGTTGATGATATTGGACCATCATTTACATCTAGATGTGTATTTATACATCGTACAATCAAAACATTGCACAGACAAGTCAATATCAACACACCAGCTGATCATATCGTAGCTGCAATTTGATGCACTTTGAGGATCTTATATTCTTAACATCTGTGTTTATTATCCTTAAATTAATTTTTAAGTTAATCTTATCCACAAACCTCACATTCACCACCCTCACTAAGTAAAGGCGAACCTTGACTCATAATAGATCAGACTATATTTACCTAGGATAATATCTTATGCTTAACGTACCAATGAGGATCCTGTGTCCTTCTGAAAACACATCTAGTCTTTCTCCTGAAGGTGCAATGCTTATGAAAATTTTGAGGCCATTTAAAAATATATATTTTGATACGATATTACTCCACTCTAGCCTACGGTATTACTCCACTCTAGCCTGGACAAATATAATTCCTGACAATCTTTCCGTGTAGCAGAAATTTTCATTTGCGAAAATAAACCTTGCACAACCTACCAACCTCGTGGATATCTTACATAAAACCACTATTCATTACACGGCGTGAAATTCTGCCGAACATTATCCCGTATATTACCATATATGGACTTATTTCAGGATCCGTATTTGGACCAAGAAAACCTTGGTCAAACCTTAAGATTTTTTTTTTCGATTTAATACTTATTGTAGGTCCGCACCTTGAAAATATTCTTCAAGGGGGTCGCTTCAATAAATTGAGAAGATTTGTGCCCAATATCCAAGTATCCTGTTGCCCTATAAACAGAGCTTATCTTGAAGTAAGAAAGCTCTTTTTGTTAAAGAAAAGAAGTCCATTTGCACGCAATCCAACCAGGAAAAAAAAAGTTAACGATATTTGAAAATGTCATGCCTGAAAGTTGAAATGACACCCCTCCCCCACCTCTGTCCAAGTCAAAATAGATTTCTGGTGTCAACATGGCAATTATGATATGTTTATGAGTTCCCAGCTTTGTATACTTTTGAAAAAATCGGTCTCATTGTCAAACCGACTCATTTTCATAATTTTTGGACGCAAAAAATGTCAGCCGAAACTTTTCTGGAATTAGATCGTCTCAAATTTTGAAATCCTGACTTTGACATTAGAATTATACGAATTATTATTGCTGTGTTGCCCTAAAAGATTGTTTAGCTTGAAACCAATTTTTGAGCCTAATTTTTGTCACCTACAGACTTCGTCGCTTAGGCCGTCTGGAAGATCGGAAGACCGAGGTTCTTTTCAAGGTCGAGTTCAAAAATGGTACTATGTATCAAAAGAAAAAAAAAGGCACTCTTTCCTACATTAATTCATTTCAAAAGCTTCCAGCGGGTCGTCTTTGACTTCGATTGGCCTACTTACTTACTGTTTGTTGAAGAGAGTACATACCAATACCATTAAAAAGTAATTAATCAAGATTACATCAATTTTATACTAAATGGCTCAAAGGTCGAAAATGTATGGTTCTGCAACTTGTAAACATTGATTATGGTTATAGTTTGATAGCTTATCTGGAGAAAGATAAAGTAGACAGCAGAGATAAGTTCTGGGGCAGAGGGGGGTTATTGTCTATAAATTGCATTTGTCTTTAAAATTAGGCCACTAGCCAATGTTCCATCAGGATTACATACCTATGAAAATGTATCCAGCCTACTTTAGTAAAAGATTACTTTTGCTACTAGAGGAGATACAAAGACGTAAATCAGAACACTTTAAGAACATTTAAGTCTTGCTGTTTGTTGCAATGTTCTTCAAAATAAGAATACAATAAATTGATATCTGTCACTCTGGATTAGGGGCACAGGGATAAGGTTTCCACAGCACCAGCTTTTTCTACTACCATGCGTTACTGTTTTATGTGATATCTGAATCTTAAAAATAAACGTTTACATCAATATGTCCCTAGTCTGATTGTGTGCGCTGCGCGATTCGTTAAGGTCTGCGATCAGACTATATGTCTCCAAACATTATTGTAATAATTACAGACAATCGCATCCATTTAAAATGTTATTTTTCCAGTTGCTCAAGTTTTAAAGCCCTTCTTACCTTTTACTCACTGCACCACCTACAAAACTGCTCCTGAGTTCCTGTGGATAAATGGGAATTCATAGAAATCGCTATAATAGTAACATTTACTAAGCTAACCGGGGCTGCTATTTTTAGAGCTATTTCATAACTCATACAAAACACTGCAGATAACTGGGATATTTCCTAAGTGAGACTTTTCTTATTTATCTTTTTCCCTATACATGGTCCGACATATTGAGACTATTTTTCTGGTGTATATAACGTGTGTTTCAATTCCACGTTCATTCACCCACAAAACATTTAAAGTACCAGAAATTTAATATAAAAGAGAATTTTCCCCACCTTGTCAAGTCAATTTCTGTTCCTTTCATCGATGGATAGATTTCCTCAAGCACACGAAAATATTTTGTTCCCGAATATATATGGATTTATTGATTTCTAAAGAAAGCTTATGTTTCTAAATATTTGCACAGTGCACAGAAAGACCTTTTCCATTATATTTGTGACGTGTTTTATCATGGTTAGGTTTTACTCTGTGTTTTTTTTACTTACATAGTTACATAGTAATTTGCAATATTTAACTTATTTATCAAAGAGATTGAATGCACATTTTAATACGAATTAAGGCCAGTTTCCACTTGTCTTGTGTGAATGTGAAGGGAAGGGAAAATATTATGATACATCTGATTGGTGTGTAACTAATTATTCTTTTGTTATATTTCTTGTCCTGTTTCGTTTGTCCCGAGAAAAAGTTGAATTTGGTTCATGGACAGGAAATGCTTTTGATCCAATCAGATTGGATACATTCCATTTTACCTGTCCCGGTTCCCGTTAAGAAACAGGTCAAGTGGAAACCGGCCTTTACATGTGAATTATTAGATTCTAAACATCATATTCCTGGGCATCACTCTGTAAACAAAACTGTAACTGAACCCAGGGGAAGGGGTACAAACCATAGAAACCGACGGATATGTGTCAGGAAATAAATTATCATTTTTACTGTAAATTTACTAAACTTAAAATCATTTGCATAATAGTCGAGCTAGAAACTCAAAGGTATTTACAAATGCAAGCTCTTTGGATAGCCAAAAGCCCCAACCTCCGGTCCGTAATGCAAATCATACGCCAATTGGGCAGAAAGGGTTAAAGGAATAGTTTTTCAAACTTTCAAAAGTAGGATAGAATTCAAACCTTACAAAGCCAAACCTTTAAAGGAACTGTAAATCAAAAAGTCCTCTAGAGGAACCCTATACTAGATACCCGTATGTTCTATAGTTCGACTATTCTCCCTTTACCTCAAGACTGAGATAAAAAATTTCAAAGGATTCTAATTTAGCAACGTCTTTGTAACTTTCAACCATCAGCGGTACTGTCGTACCAACAGTTTTAAAAATCAGCACATATATGGTAGAAATTAGTCTGTATTAATTTTATCTTCGGGAGGGGAGACTGAAAATTAACTTAAGTCAAAACAAAGGAACCTTTTCACAATTCTGTTGAAGCCCAGTTTGAGTACAATTAACAACCTTATAACAAAAAGCTTGAGCAACCAATTGTTATGGGCTAATTTCTTTCATATATGGAAGAACCGTATACGGTAATATACGGGAGCCGTATTCGGAAGTTTTGCACGCTGTGCCCGCTTCAACAAAACCACCAATGCCTATGGGTGTCACTGCATCGAGTTTACCCTCGCTATCTTCATATCGTAAAGGGTTGCTAGTCACGTATGTAATTCAAGTTTAAAACGTTCAATCTTCCTATCCTTACTTACTTATTTTCGTGTTGTAAGGCCTTTTAATATACCCATTCTTGCGATACAAATCACGTAGCAAAAAGTAAGTAAATGACGTGCGTATTTCCAACAGTTTATAAATTTTTTGTCTATCAAGACTTTATAACTGAACAATTTGATTTTAGATTGATTCTCAGTTTACCTATATCATACTTACACTTCAGAAGAAGATATAGAAGTTGACTGCCCCAACTAGTCTTACAGCGTAAAATTCTACCGAATACTGTCCCATAAATTACCTAATATAGAATAATTTCTTTCATCCATATACGATCCTATACGGTCCCGTATTCGGACATTTTGCACGCTAAGCCCTCACACCAACTCTACGAAAATATGGATGTCAATTCGCTTCTGAATGTCTGTATGTTAGTTACATACCTTCTTGGAGCATTTGACAATATACAAATATCATACTGAGAAAGGATAATGAGATCATGTTTCGGACAAATACAGTCATAAAATTTGACAGGTTTTTCATTGTTTTGCGGACGAACACGACAGTGTGAAGCAGTCACATTAAAATGCTATAAGCGTGTCGCATCACGTTTTAATTTGACATGTTTCACGGGGAACCATATTTCACTTATTTATTACCCAAATGAATGAAAGAAAAAGGGAAATAGGGGGCCATACTTAACTTCATGAGGTATCTAGAACTTTCAGTATCTCCCGTTATTCGGTGGACATAGATTGTAGCCTCTAACAGGGCTGAGATTGTGGCCATTGAGATCCCAATCACACTTGTTGTTGTTTTTTTGTCACCTGGGTTTTCTCTGATACAATAGGCTTGAGCTATAGCTTTTGTTTGATTTTTACATTTCTTTTTAAAAACTGCCAAAAAAAATCCACGCAAAATAAATTACTGGGCAAAGTTTGTCTTGACTTGGTTTTAGTTTGAGTTTAACCATAAACTACGGAATAATCCATTCCAAATCCATCAATTTAGTGTTTTTCTTAAGATTTCAAAGATGGCTTATCCGCGAAAACTTATTTCCCGCAAGGAATCTAAAATTGGCTGACCCACGAAAAAACACCCAGCGAAAATTTCTCCCTGAATTATCCCTTCCTCTGAGAAAAAATTGATGAAGTTTCTTTGCAAGACTATCATTAAGTCTCTCAATATTGCCATGTTTCGATGTTTTGATGTTGACATGTTAAAATTTAATTTCTCAATATTCAAGTTCCTTCTTTCTTTATCCTAGTTTGACAGGAATTGTTTTTTATATGTACTTATTTTTTCATTTATAAATCGGACGAAAAAGTGTTTAAGCTTTTTGTAGAATTAGAAGTCATTTTCACTCTCTTACAATGTTGAAAAATGGTTTTAACAAATCTTCTTTATTTTTCGCACTTGGTGTGTATATTTCTCAGACTTTCCTTCTTTTATGTGAATGCGGTTCCCACAGTATTATGTTTGACTGATCTGACAATTTCTTAACATTTAGACAGATCTTTGTTGTGTCATTTGCGCTAATTCATTTTTTGTGGACGGCCGGAAGAAATCCTAGCGCTACACATTTTGAAGCTTTACCCCGTCATACCACTCAACCTTATACTGTTCACTTGTCTTTGTGTCAAGGTTAGGGTTTGGGCAAGGTATCATTTTATTTTGTTATTTTATGACTTTAATATGTTAACAAGTGAAGCTTTTAAAATATATTTAGAAAATTAATTGTTGATCAGCGGCCCAAAAGGGCCGAGCTGATCTTTGGTTTCCTCGGCTAACGTTTCCTTCCGTTCTCCGTCGTTGTTCTCCACCCGTACCGCCACAGAATTACACGCCCCAGCAATAGATTCACCGCATA
>JAUBWS010052189.1:0-32513 GCA_032270445.1 Darlingtonia californica
CTTCAGTTTCCGTTTCACTCGGTTCAGCTTGGCTCGTTGTATTCTCTATAATCTTTGTAATGGCTTTCTCAATTATTTGCTCGTAAAAATGCGGAGGGTATATTATTCTCCAATACTTTCTTTGCTTTCATAAGACTTTCGTGAAAATTGTTATGGAATAGTTTGTAAATTATTTCTTGCTCTTTTTAGTGAAGCCGACTTTCTTGGGCAATAAGGTTTACGAAGACTTTCCCATTGAGCAACTCGTTGCGTATATCGACTGGAAACCCTTCTTTGACATTTGGCAGTTGAGAGGAAAATATCCAAATCGAGGCTATCCGAAAATCTTCAAAGACGCCACTGTTGGTAAGACACCTTCCTTGAATGATTATTCTTGCTTTATTACCTATTTAGGAGGGCCCTGTACACATCTAAATGCTTGTCTACTGTGACTATCCAATCGTCCCTAGCGTTCAACGTTCATCGTTCAACCACCATATATTAACATATATTTGTCGAGCGTACTTCACCTGAGTTTCAAGTCAGTTTTTGGCCGGCATGGCCTTTTTTATATCGACAATAGAGAATAGGGAAATGTCGGAATCACGGAGGTAATTTCATCATTTTACTTACAAATGTACCCCGATTCAAACAGGTGACTTTTTAAAGTTCGGTGTTTGTTCGCTTAGTCACTGCTGATTTTATTGACTAGCTAAATCTTTTTGTTAATTGGATTATTGTTTTCTCGCTCTTCTGAATTTTCTCCTTGGTTTTTTACAATTAAAAACAAAGGAGTTCAACGAGATAAGCCATTTGAACAAGGGCTTTATTATTATACTGTGCACAAATCCTAAAAAAGTTACGAGTTGAATTTTTTACCCATCTCTCAATATTTGCAGAATATGTTTCGTTAGTAAGTCAATATCGTGAGAGCTATCGAATGTCAACGGGTTTTCTTTATCATAGGCGAAGAAGCACAACGAGTTTTTAACGATGCACAAAGCATGTTGAACAAAGTAATAAGCGAGAAATCACTGAGGGCGGTTGGACAAGTAACTTTTGTACAAGCCAATAGTGATGGTGATGATATCAAAATATTCAAATCCAATGAAAACGGGGAACGGTGTCACGTGGATACGTTCTATGGTATTCGACAACAGGTATGTGATGTTTACTCAAGTTTTGTCGCACAAAATACAATTCAATCAGGATCGATTTTTACACAAGATAGCCTCTTTAATTCTTTTGAAGTCATGGCAGAGTGGTTAAGGCATTGGGCGCGTGAATCGGAGTCTTGAGGTCGACTTCCTTGCGACGCTTTTGGTAGTAAAATTTGGCCATCATTGTTAGTCCTGCACTAAGGTGTTTCCAGGAAGGAAAGACCCGCCCGCCTTCATAACAGATCTGAAGAACAGAATAGACTCCTGTATGAATAAACAAATCATTCGTATCATCCTCAAGGATTACGTTAGTACTTACATGGCTGAATGCAAATCGATCTAGATTACACTAAACTCTCAAACTGTGGACTGTGGTGGGAGTGACACTCGCGGCCTTCGGAGTATCTAGACCGCTGCACTTTTCGATTGAGTCTCAACTCAGCTTTTAGTTTTGGCAGTTCTGTCAATTTATGATCCAGCTGTGTTAGCGAGTATGTATTAGGTTAGGATTCATATTTTCAAGTATCTCCAGTTTTTTCGACATATGTTAGAAGATCCTGTTTTGTTGACACATTTTGACTGGCAATGCTTTCTAAAGGGAGTCTTAAAAATGCGTTGAACCGTGTTTCTCTGAGTATTGAGGTCTAATCCTTAACCACTGGACCACGGATTGGTTAAAGATGAAACTATCTTAATGGATTCGCTAAGAAATTGTTCTCCGATTTTAAATATTTAGGTCGAAAAAGAAAACAAAGAAAATGCTTACATGTGTATTTCCGATTTTTTTGCACCTTTGTCTACGAATAAAGAAGACTATATTGGGTTGTTTGTTGTGTCCTGTCATGGAGCAGAAACTTTGTCCAAAAAGTAAGTTGTTAAATGTTGGCATAAATTTTTTTATACTTTGAATTCGTCCCTCTCAAGTTGACACCCATTCGCTCGGAGTTGGGGTACTTTTTTTGCCATTTCCAGATCTTAATGCCACACCAATTACTCTTGAGTAACCCCCATCCAACCCTCATCGTTTAAGAGACATGCTCATGAAATATAGGCGCACTTCAGCCAAACTCAGGTTGGCTCCGTACTACCAGGGACTACCATGAAGCGGACGCTCTAAACACGGGAACTACTGACTAAGTGCTTTGGACAGAAAACTATATTGATAAACTATCACCATACTGCATGGAGATGTGTAAACAAGTTTACCTGGTCACACCAAGGACTTTAAACTTTAACCAGACTCATTGCGCTGCTAAGTACTACAAGTATTAAGAGTAGAAGTGAATAGGAGTGGATCGAGAACTCCGGATAGGAGCTGCTCCGATCTCTTTCCATTACGCATAATCCAGCCGCACTTTGATGAAGCTCGGATGCCTTTAGGACGTCTTGTTACCGATCTTTCTTTGCGCCTGACCAACTTACTAAACAATTAAATTGTCGGATACTTGGTGTCTTAAAAGACGAATTGATTTTATTTTTTCGTCAATAGGTTCGAAGAAGCATTGGATGATTATAGTTCTATAATGATAAAAGCACTCGCTGATCGTCTGGCAGAGGTTTGTCATCTTTCAGATTCGACAGTTCTTTCACCATTAGCTTAGCTTAGATTATATATCTTAAAGTGGATCAAATAACTCTCGTTACGTGAAGGTTTTTCGAGTCGGTGTAAGAATTTCATGTCATTCAGCAGGCGAAAAGTGCCGACGTAAACAAGGCAATGTTATTTTACGTCGACAAAAATTATTTTCATTGTAGTCTAATCCTTCTAAAACTTACGACGTAAATATAAGTTGAGAGAGAGAAAACTGTTTAACAAATGTTTAAAGAAAATTCTTTAGAATAGCAAAAACACAGTCACGTCGGCGAAAAAGTGCCGACGTAGTGTGGTGATTTTCACATTTATGTCGGCATTTGCGTCGGCGTCAGCAGAATGCCGATATGAATTTCAAAGCCTGTTCAGAGCTCTTACACTGGAAGTCCAAAGTTTTCCAAATTAGCCACGTATTATATATAGGAAATAATATAGTTTTCGAGTTTAGCTAAGTATCAGAATTGCTTCAGTAAATTTCACGAAAAATTTTATTTAGGCGTTTGCTGAAAAACTACATGCAATGGTTCGGCGTGATTTGTGGGGATATAGTACTGAAGAATCACTGTCAAACCAAGATTTACTAAAAGTCAAATACCAGGTGCGCTGATATTCAATAATTTTGTGAGCTTAAGAATAGATGGAACGGACACTATTTATTCTCTTTCATTCTCTTACAATGTTTGTATATATTACTTACGGATGGAGACCTCCTCAATAGCACAGTGCTAATCAAGGAAGGGGAAACCAATTAGGCTGTGGTTCGCAGCTGACTTGCCCAAGGTCAGTACGCATGGTCTGACACACATATATAGAACTAGAATTATACCAAGTTGGTCTGCTTATTTAGTCTGTTCCATTCCGTATCGTAGTATAATTCAAGTTTCATGTATTTTTAGATAAAATTTTAATTACTATGTTTCTGGCATCCTTGACTGAAAAATACTTTCAATTTGTATACGTTATTGTCATCAGTACCTGGCGTTACAATGTCTTCTTTTTATCTGAAATTGTCCTTGGTTTATTGCGATTACGTGAGCGCGGTTTTTTTTTTCTGTCGCAACCAACGTCAATGATTACGTTCTAATTTAGCACTTTCTCTTCTCAATCACACATTTCAGGGAATACGACCAGCTCCTGGTTATCCCACGCAACCTGATCATTTGGAAAAAGAAACAATGTGGCGGTTGATGGATGTCTCAGAAAATATCTCCGTCACTTTAACCGAATCCTTGGCAATGAACCCTGCTGCCTCAGTTTCTGGTCTGTATTTTGCACATCCAAAATCACACTATTTTGCGACTGGGAAAATATGCAAAGATCAGGTACCGAACAATTTCTTTTATATGATCTTAATTTACTTACGGAGTTTCAAGAACATTTTAGCGACGATGTTTTCTTTTTTTGCCAATTTGGAATGCTCTAACGTTTAATGAATGATACCACAAGTTTCAACAGGTTTTCTAAAGTTCTTTCAGACTTGAAAATACTAATATTTTTTCTTACATCTGAATTTTGCGGCAATTTGAGACTCGCTCTTCTTATACGAATATTTGTTATTAAAGTATACACGCAACACTAAGATGAAAACATAGACCTTATCAGTCTTAAGAATTACAGTGCATTGGTTGGGGTCACAAAGGGGTTAAAATGTATCATTAAAACATCTTCAGAATATCAGTTCTGATATCTTAAAACTCCGATAACGTTTGGATGCGGATATATTCGTATTTTTTGAAATATAGATGAACGATATCCCCATTGAAAAATTCTCCTAATTTTGTTTTTTCTTTAGATTGAAGACTATGCATCACGAAAGAATAAATCAGTTCATGAAATTGAGACCTGGTTGTCATCACTTCTTGCATACGAACCAGAATCATAGATATGTATACTAATTAATTTAGGCTGTATTCCAAAGTTAAAACAGAAAACAGGACAAACAGGAACTATATGTTCTCATATATAGGCTAGTGGTTAGAGCTGAGAACTTGGGTGAAAGTTTTGTGTCGCACGATTTTTGAGGAAGGTATTTTTCCTTTGTGCTTCCTGTTTCTCGACACTTTTATTTTTTTCTTCAATGACTAGTCAACTAGTCTACCTCATATGGTAATGGAACAGACGAACGGTGTGGATTTTACAATTGTTATCATATAGCTTTTACCTAAATAGAATTCAGGGAAATTCTCGGCTTTCACAATATAAATTTTGAAGTTATTTTTTATCAAAACCTTTAACAATATTGCGAATATTGCTAACTGTTGTTAAGATTGAGCTTAGAAAACTCAATCCCAGATTATTCGGTATTTTGGACGAAATACGGACATTAACCCTATTTAGGTTGGGCTGTTTGATGGACGGTAAAAGGTCGGGGGTACCCCCCCCCACTTGCTTAACTTTTGATAGGATCTAAAAAGCTCATTTTTGGCACAAAACTAGTAATCTATGTCTAGTTTGTGAAAATGTTAAAAAAATGACCTTACTTAGTAAATTTTTGATGACTTCAGCATTTTAATGAGACTATGTGTGGTTTTTTTTGAAAAAAAATATGTCCTGCATTCAGTAAGTCATAACACTTCAAAAAATGCTCCAAATTGAATGAAATAAGCGTCAAATGAAAGATAGCAACATGTAGTTTATAGATTTGGAAGACTGAATTGTTGAATCTCTACCATAATGGCGGGGGGGATTAACTCTACGTGTACTGGGGAGGGGTGGGGGTTGGGCCGCGGTCTTTTTGCAGGAAAAATATCTCCAACACGAAAAATTCTACGAACTTGAAACTTTTTGACCTTTAATAAAATCTTATTGGGAAGATATTCACAAAATTTCAAATGTTTATCATGATTATTTGCTTAATTATGCTCAATTATTAAACCCATGGTGAGAACTGTGCTATCCAGAGATATTTCCTGCGGGCCTACTAGTATTCTCAAAAAAGCCCAGTACAGGTAGGGTTAAGAGTGTCCAAAATTATTCCTAGAATTATAATTGTTTTATGATTTTTATTTTTGTAGGTAGCGACTTATTATTTCATAATTAGAATTTTAATATATAGGTTTTTAGCTACTTATTAAGTACCTATTATAATAGTTAGTTTATTTTGATACCTTAGGGGAAGATATTTATTTGTAGAATTTCCTTTTTCGGCCTAAACCGCAAAAGTTAGTTTCTCTCAAAATTCATTAAGAATTTCCATCTTTCACGACTACAAAGCCTATCCGAATAAATAGCCTTTTCCAGCTTATCCAGGGATACAGTATAAAAAAAGCTTATTTTTTAATATACCTTGGGGGCTTACTCTTTTCGCAGCAGATAGTTCCGGAATTTGTTATTTGTCCTATTCTACCCTATTTTCAACATTTGATGCTGTGGTACCGAAATCTTCTATGCCTAATTATTCCTTCTTTAGCTACTTAAATATTTATTCAATTAAATGTTATGTAATATTTAAGGAATTATGCTAGCTGGCTATGTGCCAAATAAGTGCCATGCTTTTAAAATCGTTATCAGTTTCTTAAGTTTCCGTTGCCATAGAAATGTTCATGTGAACGAGGCGGAATGCAACTTAAAGAAATTTGGTATTGGTCAGCAAAATATTAAATCCCAGCATAGACAAAAATAAATTGTGAAAGGTACCCAAATGCATCTGGCTGCAAAAATCTTTTTCGCAAATTATATCCTACTTTATGTAGTTTAGAGAGTGTTCACATAGAGATAACATACTGCGCATTTCCTAGCATACGTATTTGATATTTTAAGAATATTTTAAGGAATGGGATACCAAGAAATTTCAATTCCTTAAAACCGTTCTGTATTATCAAGAGCGATTTTTTCTAAGAAAAAGTCCAGGAAAAAATGCCAAACGCCAACCTTTCACTATGCAATTGAAACATCATTTGAACTTATTGAAAGATGGTTTTCAGGCTAGATGGGTGATAAAAACATCTAGCTGAAGATGTCTGTGACATACTTACTCCTCTTCTTTCCTAAAGTCAGTTACAAAATACGCGAAGTGTTAAAGAATCAGATCCATGAGCCGCCTCATAAAACATCACAAAAGCAACTTTTTCAATGCAAATGTTTGGCGTTACCTTCATCTATACTTTACTGCATAAAGATCTCGCGGCATCAAAATTTCCCGGTTGCAGTTAGTCTGATTGCACACCTCACCGCACGCGAAGCTTCGTCTTAACACTTCGCCTGCGCGGCGCGCCCGTTAAGGTCTGCGATCAGACTAGGTTGCAGTCAGAAAACTGCGAAATTGAAATGCCACAAAATATAACATCTATGCTAGACCGCGAATTATCGTGTTCATTTATTCGGGAAATTAAAATGCAACAAATAGTCATGTGAACCGCCCAAAATATTTTTGCAACGCATTTTGAATGTCATACAAAGGCTTAAAGGTAAGATGGTTACGAAAAGTATTTTAAAAATATAAGATTTTATGGCACATATCTGTTTGCACAAACCGCGAATTTAAAAATTTGCCGAAAATTACCGCAAAAAAATGCCGCGAAATTTCCATGCAGTGAAGTATTAATTTGAGGACGTATGACAAAATTAAAAAAACATTTTTATAAATTTTGACGTGTTAGCGGAACTCTCATAGGATAGATTGAATTGTTTTGTTTGAAAATTTAGAAAACATTTGTCTTGCTTACAACAATTTAGAAATTTAGTTAAAATGATGTTCCTTGTTTTTATATTAGGTTTTAGGTATTATTCAAATAATAGCAATGTAAACAATATATACTTCAAAAAAGACTAAAGTACAATTAGTATAACAGTTTAATTTGTAAAAGCTTCATTAATATCATATCGTTGATTTTTTATTCGTGGATGGGATGGGGTTATTCTTAGAAATGCATGGTCAAGATTTACATTACATATAGGAGACAAATCTTCACGTGGTTTAAATTTTGCGTGTCGATTTTTTTCTCGAAAAACAGCCTTATTGATCTTACAAAAAATAAGTTCGTGTAATAGTAATAAGATTTCAATCTTTGTTTAGGCATTTGGAAAAAGAAAAAAGAAAAAAGTAACCGTTAATTATTATTGGATGTAATTTTGGCAGTTTTTTAAAAAAAGCTTACAATATGCATAATATATTCGATAACTTAGAAACATACCCGTCTCAAAAACTTAAGTAGCGAGCTGTTCGTTTATGAAGAAAGAAAAGGTTTCTTAGCTATATCTAACGTGTAGTGTTATCTTCCTTGTTTTCATCATCATCGGTAGATTCTGTGTATTGAATTTCAATCGAACCAATGAGATTCGAATCTTCCATATTACCATCAATTCTTTGGACTGTCACTGGTCCATCGTAAGGGCCATAGGATTCCCATTTCCCACTATTAGCCACTGGGTTGGTCATTAATTTCGCGGAGATGTTTTTAGGGACTTTCATACTTTGAATCAGATTTTCCCATGATTTGACTTTAACGTCAAATCTTGGAAACATGCCACATTCATCAATTTCATCATTGAATGGTACTTTCTTTTTCACAACTCCTTCCAATTTGACATCAAGAACGAATTTTGCATAGCTTTCCTTCTCATCTGTAACATCTTTCCCATCAAGTGTTATATGCCTATTTACTCTTGTAAGCTTAATGGTCTTAGAAGCACCTTTGATGTATGGAACTTCCTCGCAATACCCTTTCATGTTGGGATCTTTGCAGATAGTGACAAACAGAGACTCATCAATGACATCACCTCCACACAATAAATTTTCTTTGCACCAATCAGGATCATCTGCAGGTGCTTTGCGCTTCGGAGCATCGCTTTCTTTAGAATTCTTGTAACGATAAACACTTATCTTGTCCCACAGTGCACTCCCACCAAGTGTTGCCATCTCTCTTGGACTAAAAAATGGTCCCCAACGGACCTTCATTGTCTTGAGACTTTTATCGGAATCTTTAACATCTGGAGCACGTATCAGTTGATTCTCTTTAACCTTAAATTCTGCTGTACCGACGAATGCTAGATCAGATTCTTCACTGGCAATGCTGAAGTAGTTGCCATACCATCCAGTGCGTGCTTTGAGTTGAGAATTAATGTCTATAGTGTAACCATCATCAGCCTCCTTCTTAGTTAATGCGCGGGTGGTGCAGACTGATCGATGGTACGGGGGTGATCCTTCCTTGTAATCTTCAGGTGCAACACACATTTTGAAATACTTCCTGTCAACAAACTGTCCAGTGGTGTCAGTGAAAGTGAGTTTTGAAACAGGTGAGTGTGGAATCTTTTTCTCTTTTTCGTCGTGTTTGACGTTGTACGCACTGCCAAGAACGTCAGGACCTAGGATCAACATCGGTCCGACTCTTTCACCATTGTCGGTATAATAAACACGAACGGTTGTCCCTTTGGGAACAAACATCGACTTTAACCGATCCAAACCAGTAAGCGTTGTTATTGGTTTTGTTTTGATCCTCTGGCAACTTCCAGTCAAACTGATCCGATCGCAAATCATGATATCTTTAAGCTCTTTTAAATCTTCGCCTGCATCAGTGAAATCGAGTGTGTTGACATATGCGCTCAAGTACTCGTATTTCTTACTGTACGTGTAGTGATAATTAACTGAATACCGCATTTTGTAGTTGTTGAAAGGATTAACAAAGGGATAGAATACCTTTTTGTTCTGTTTTGTAGAATGGCTGAGAACATTCAAGATCATTCTCATGTAAACAGATGCCGACGTTCTTGTATCTTCCGTTATCGGGTTCTTGTCAGTTTTGGTAATTTTTCTAAGTTGGGGTTTGATAATCTTCGCGATGGAATATAAATTCCCTATGTAGGTTATTTCGCGGTAATAGCTTATTTTCGAGTACAGCTCGTACATGCCCAAACACCGCTTCGCAAATTTCTCTTTTTCCGAGTCTTCCTCGATTTCATCTTTTTCCGTCGACGGTTCACCGTTCACTTTCTCGTCTGGAACTGTTTTGTCGCACGCCTGTGAGATCTCATATTCAACTTTCCCAATCAGTCTATTGCTCTCCATCAAGACATCATACATTCGTGGAACTATAGCCTCAAACATCTTCTGTTTTGCAGACTTCAATTTCTCATCACTGTTTATGTCATCGTTCCATTTCTCTTGTCCCTTTTCCTTCGCTGTAAGTTCTGCAAATGATGCAATGCTATGAAACTCTTCAACATATTCCACATTTTTGAGGAAAAGATCCGCTAACCTCTCATAACCGCTCCATTCACCTTGCAACTCCGATTCACGAAAATCATCCAACGCTTCCTTAATCATTTTTTCCATTTTTTCGACTTCACTTTCAACAGGATCTTCAAACTCTTGATCGATAATAGTCAATGCTGTTTTCAGAACACTCAGCCCCATAGCTACAACGTATCCGACAGGTCCTCCAACCATTGAAGAAAAACCTGCTAAGATACCAACAGTTGAAATCACCACTCCGATGGAGTCACCTTTCTTGTAGCTGCCATAGAACTCCTCCACACCTTTCAAGACTGCATCAGCTCCAGCTGAAATGTATTCAAACAAAATAAGGATGGTTACTGTATTACAGAACAGTGGGAACAGTAATATGAACCGGATCCTGTTTTTCTGAGAACACTTGAGACCCTTTTCAAAGTAACTGAAAAGAAATTTTCTAATATTTTCAACCCTTAGCTGTATAGCGTATTGCATGTCCACATTTGTAGATTAAGTCACTATATGGTTTGAATTCAAATTAAAAGGTATTAAGAAAACCATTTGAAGCCGTTAATAATAAGGATAATTATTTTTGAATTCACAAGAACTATCTATGTAGGACTATTTCAACAGTGCATACTGAATGAAGAATATACTAACATTTTGTTTTAGCCATCTGTTTGCCTTCAAATTTGATAATATTCAAATCGTCTACAACAGGATCCTTTGCATCAGTTTTGTCACTTTTGTCAGTTTTGTCTTCTTTTGATGTGTCTTTATTGCTAGTTCCTGCGGCGCCTTGTGGCCCAGCGCCACCATTCTTTGCTTGCTTGGTGCCGGTAGTCTTTGTCTTGTCATCACCAGCTCGTTTGTCTGTCGCATTCTGAAAGTAAAAACCAGTTCGTCTTAAAATGTTACACGCAAACCTGCAACTTTAGATATTGAAATAATAATACCAAGTGCTGCTTTTACGCTCTAGACTTTATAATAAATACGACCATCCATATTACCTACATATCATTGATATCAGATATGTCTTCAAGAAGCGTACTGAGGTGGGATTAAAAAATCCTCAACGAATTAACTGCTTTTATTACGGCAAAATTGTCATTTCTCGAAATTTTAGGTCCAAATTAGTCCAAAACCGTAAAACGCAACAAGGTATTGGTAGCAAAACTTTTTTTTAAAATATAGTGTATACGTAAAGCAAATTTTATAAGCTTTCCAAAAATATGAATATTGATTAACAAAAAATTAAAGAAAAGAAAATATGGATGTTTGAAATATTTTTATTGTTACTTCTTCTTTTAATGATTAGAAATTGTTTGTTATTTTTAATCACCGTTGTTAATTACCTAGCACTTCGCGAGTGTAATTTTTATTATCGTTGTTATTACGTAACAATTCAACGATCATACAATTTTTTTTCGACGATGATTTTCTAAAGCTTCTGCAATTTGTTGAATAAAATAATTTGTTTTCTTATATTTTTCAAACAAAAAATTCTATATCTAAGTTTTGTGAACTGAAGTTGAGCCTAGCGCGGTGAGCGCGTTACTATCAAACAAGGTTATTTCAAGAATAATCAAGAAATTGAATATTTGCAAACGGGAAGCGATGTGTATGGGAAAGTAAATGCTTTCTGATAAAAAAAATTGTATAGCAATGACATGGTTAATTTTATGAAAACAATTTACTTACGTTGGAATCTATTTCACCATGGTGATCTTCAAGTTCCATTGTAGAATTGGTATTAATGATGTTGTATTTCTTGTTGCTTTGATTCTCCAAACTTCGAAAACCATGTTTGACAATATAATGATGATGATGATGATGTCGCCCATCCACCGCTATTGAGAAAGCTGATAGCATAAATGCAATACATGCCCAAACCAATATGGGTGCTGAAAATAGCGAAGAAAATTTTATTGCATTTTCATTTTGGTTACCTCAGTTATCAAAGAATAAAACATTTTTAGATCAAATAAATGTCCAAATAAATGTGCCCTAGTTGGAGTCCAACAAAATAAGACATTTTTTGGACAAATCAGAACAGTCATAAGTACAAATTGCATAAAAAGTGAAATATCTCAGCAACTACATATATTTTATGGTCTTTAAATTTTGTCCAGTGCTCTGTCATACCATTGTAAATCCATTCTGAAATGTTGGCCCAATTCTAAAATTATTCGTTGTTCTGCCACCTGTTTGGTTAGTATTTTACAAAACAAAACCTAAAATCTGCATGGGTATTTTGAAGTATGAAAAACTAGTTTCGGTCTGTCAAGTAGTTTTTCACATTTTGTATGTTTTTATAATACCTACACGACCAAAATTTAAAGTCAAAACGACTAAAACGACGTGAAGTTATTACAAGTTTCAGGTTTTGTTCTGTAAAATACCAACCAAACAGGTGACAGAAGAATATTGAGTGTTTCCAATGTTAAGGGCAAGTTCTGATTTGCAAAGTATAAATTGCATAATGCACAATGCACAGTACATAATGATAATGCATAAAAATTTAAATATCTCAACAAATATACATGCTATGGACTTCAAATTTGGACCAGGACTCCCTAATGCCAATGTTCTGTTCTGCGACCTTCCTGGTTGATATTTTACAGAATAAAAACTGAAATTTTTAATAACTTCACTTCTATTAACCGTTTTAACTTGAAAATTTGATCATAGTTAGGTATTTTAAAAACAAACAAAAGTTTTTTTACTTCTATTCTGCAAAATACACATTGAACATATAGTATTATTTTCTTGAGTTGCTCTTAGTAATATCTACCTATCTTCAAAATTTCAAGTCTAAACAGTAATAGATGCAAGGTTATTGCGTTATTGTATTGTTCTGTAAAAATACCAACTAAACAAGTGGTATAACTGAAATTGCTAGAATGAATACACAATGGTATGACAGAGTGCTGGACAGAATTTCGTAACATATATGTAGTTTTTGAGATATTTCAATTTTCATGTATTATGCATTATGTAATTTGTACCTGGCCGAGATAAATGTGGTGACTGAACAAAGTCTCAAACCTAGACTCTTTTAAAGACTCTACTCATACAGGAAAATAACAGTACAGTATATACCCGTCTTAATTTCACGAAAATAATAGAGAGATCTCAAGCCAGGTTTCCACTTTCGACACAGCGTGAAATTCTATCGAATACGGTCCCGTAAAATTACTAATTTCTTCAATATACGGAAGAAATTAGACCGTATACGGTAATATAAGGGACCCGTATGGACATTTTGCACACTATCCGAATTTTTTGTGTGACACAATGTTACTATCGAAAAAGATAACTAGTTAGAATATCGCACTGACTAATGAGGGTTTCAAAAATTTGTAGTTTCGTACGAAATTTCGCTACTGGGAAACCGGCATTAGTCACTTTTGTGATTGTCCCAATAATTCTATCAAGCAAAAAAAAGAAAGTTTTAGTTATTTGCAATGTGGTTACCTTCCATTGGAAAAAGTTTAGCGAGGGTCAATTTTGCGGTCTTCAAAAAATTAACGTGTCACTTTGATTTAATTCTGCGCTTTCAAATGCTTTATTTTGCGTTTTTCCACTTTTCTACGTTTGTATTTTTGCGTATACAACGATTATAGATTCAGATTTTGCATGAATATAATATCTTGTACCTGACAAAAATCGCAAATTTATCGGCATAAAATCAAAGATCAGTTTTCTCAAATGAGATTTGGTCTCTGGTAGTATGCGTCGTCCTTAAATAATGCCTCCTTCTTAATCCTTCTAGAGATCAGTTTTAACGCATGTAAGTTATGTCAACTAGACTATTCCACAAAATTATGCAAATTGAAGATCATTACAAAATTTCATTTAGGAGTCCGATGTCAAATTTCAAGACTAGGCGTGGCGTGTTAAAATAATAAGTTAAGGTAATCAAAGGAGAAGTGCAGTAATGGCCCGGAAATTAATTATGTATCATTACTTTGAAGCTCCATCTTGTGATTTCCCATACAAAGTTTCTACCAGAATAAAACAAGGAAGTAAAATGATTAGGTAAATTATCGAATTCAAGGCAATTTTTCTACTAACAAATGCAACTGGAGGTCGATGAACCGTGCAAGTCTTTAATTTTCTGTACAGTTTCATTGTGCAGAAATTTACCTTTTGAGGACGTATAACGGTTGTACTTCAATCAAAATAGTCGTAGTCTGGAACCAAGCTCTTTTTCCTTGCCTATAGATCGAGCGGCGCTTGTTAATGGTATGCGCTTTACCCATCCCCTGCTATTTTGATATTAAGTTTTATCCAGAATTTCTTTGGGCTGTAGCTGATTGATAGAAAGGTAAAGCTGAGGTCTACGTTAAAGTAGTCGGGGTGCCAAAATAAACAATTGACGTTCTGTCTAACAGGTAGACAGATGAATTACACCTTTTCGAAATCCTCCCCCTATTGATGGGTTGTTATTTTGCAATGTTTATATACATCCTCACTTATCCAATTTTGTTTTAGTCAGTTTTATCATCATTTACATCCTCATTTATCCAATTTTGTTTCGCAGTCAGTTTTATGATACTAGTAATAGTAATTAAGCAAAAAATGTTTGACTGCGAAAATTGCCTTAATTACTTCACATTTAAGTTGAAAACATTAGGGAATAAGCTAGTTTTTGGATGACTGCGAAACTAAACAGTAAAAATTACAACCCATCTATAAGCAATTATCTGTCTTTGTGGTCAATTTTTCGTTATCATGCCTCTTTATCGGTATCAAAAAGAGGTTGCCAAGTCTCCTTATTGAATATTTTGATTGGACCATTAAATATGGGTGATGCTTCATGTTGATATAGGCAGCTATTATATCAATTTTGCTTTAAAAGTCATGAAACTCCTCTCAGCAGTGAGCATCCAAGAAGTTTCAAAAATGGTCACTTTCAAAATAGAAAATTGCAAAATTTTGTCGTATCAGCACTTGACATTTTTTTGATATTCACTGTGAAATAACTCAGCAGCAGATTTTCAAAATCTACAAACACTTTTTTGGAGTACTTAAAATTCGTATTGATATTTTTATGTCATGAAAATTTAAATTTGAAATGCTGACGTCGGTAGAAAATAGACATAATAGCCACAAATTTTGACAATATTCCAATATGGAATCGTTTAAATCTTACAAATAACCTTTATTTTTCTTATCTACTTTTCATGCTCTATCGAATGAATCAATCCGAAAGTTTTGGGATTTTAAAATTTGGCATTCAAAGAGGGGAGGGGACCATTGACAATCTTCCAAAATCCACAAATGGTCTGGAAAAGAAAAATTTATCATAGAAATTTTCTCCACGGCACTTTGTTCATTGTTTTATAGTTAAAGTGAAAGGAAACGACCGACAGAAAAAGTCACAAGAAATTATTGTCAATCAATTATTATTCTCGCAAAAAGTTCTGATTACCATAAACCGCAATGTTTTCCTGTGAAATGCAACAATTTTGAGAAAGGGATAAACCAAATAGTTTCTTCCGTAAGACTTAATTAAAGTAACATGAAGTAATTTAATTCTCATACGTAACCTAACATTGTACTTGGATAACTTCTGGGTGTAAACCATAACGTCACAATGGTATGCCGACGAGAATTCAGCTTTTTGACTAGATTTTGTAGGATCACACATATACAGCTTGTGTGTATCATTGTTTTCATACACACTGGGCGGAAGACCTAATTCCCAAGAAGAAGGCATCTTCATAAAAAGAGGTTGAATACCCAAACGAGGTAGTGTGCAGGGCTAGAGACTCTTTCTGAACACTTGACTTATCGTTCCGGTACAACAATACATGAGTTGTTTTTATCCAAAACGGTCTTTATTGCCGACGGTATATATTATGTACAATCAGATTAAGGATAGAAATATTGTATAAATAAGAACACTTTCTCCCACCCTCCCACAATATCAAAAAATTATCTTAATTCAATGAACATAGAATATAGAAATTATTACTACATAAATTTTATATATTATGTACATTACAGTAATTGTATCAAACGGTTCTTGGTTTTATAATTATCCCTTTTTCTATTACCTACTATATATGTATAAAATATTCTGAAATGCATGTCAGTGCTTTAAACATGGCTAACCCACAAATGTTCCAAAAACGTTCTTTCAGGAGCCAATCAGAAGCGGTTTTAGGCTTTCAGGAGCTCTACAGCTGCATTGTACGCTTGAGAAAAAAAAGCTCGAGATATGTTCGCGGTAGCTCAAATCGGTTTCCGTACAACTGCTTCATGGTTCTGCGCATACGTTAATTAAGTGCTCTCGAGCTGTTTCCGCAATGCTCCATTGCCACCTAATTACCCACCCAGGGTAATTTTGTTTGAAATATCAGATATCGGATGATACGACTGCAAATACATAGATTTGATATTAAAAAAACCCACTTTCTTAATAGGTAAAAGGCTGCAAACCTAGGGCATCGGTGAAGTTTTAAAAAAAGCTTTCATGAGATTGGATTTGTTGATATTATAACATTACAGATCATAAGCTATAATAAGGTTGCCTATTTAGGGTCAGTTACATTCTGTTAATTGGCAGAATGAATTTGGATGAAGGGTTGATTCCTTCCCTCAAATTTTTGTTGTATTTTACTTACTTCATTTTTTTCAAGATTACGTAATGTTTGGTTTGCCTTGATCCTTCTCATGACGGCCCAATGCATTACGTCATAAAAACGACTTTTTGATCCAATTGGTTACTTCCGCGATATAACTTAATGTTTTGGCCGTCATCATGAGAGGAAACAAAACAAACGAAGAATTACTTTTCTCATATATATATATAGCGCACCGCAGAACGGTCTATCGAGTCAAGTTACACCGAACTATTACTTGGCTTTTTTCTCGATCACACTAAAGATCCACTTTGAGGTGACATAAACCTATTGAAAATTTCGCTAAGGTTGAATAATGAATTGGAAATTGTATACTACTATCTAAGGATAAGGATTTCGTTTTGCATAAAATACGTCATCTCATGATGGCTGATTAACAATGTCATCGTAACTTGGTAGTGGCAAGTTGACATTTACTTCACCACTATTACTTTTCTCTTTTACTTCTTTTTTTTTATCTTCTACTTCTTCCTTTCCGATAGTTTCTTCTTTCTTACTTACATCACTTACACCCCCTTTGTTTCCATACAATGGAACCCCACTGACAGGAGGTGGTGGAGTAAGAGGCGACTGATCAAATGAGTTGTTCAAGCTTGATGTAGAGCCACCACTGTTAGAACGAAATTTTTGAGTGGTTGTAGCGACCTAGATCAAAAGAAAACGAAGTATAGAAAACTAATTTATTAAAAAATGTTGGGTTTGATGAAACAAATATTAACTGTTAAGTGTCAGTCTTATATTGACATTAGTGGTCATTTCTGTTGCGGTTTTAGACTTCTCAGAAGAAAGGTAAAGGTTCCTTGACCTATGAAGTCCACGATACATTTTTAGCCTGTACCAGACCGCCGAACCGGTACGGAAAATTTGACTTCCCGCGGTTCGTTGTTCTACAGTATGGTACAGGCTACGATACATTAAATTTACTCCAATTGCGACATAAAGTTATGAAGATCAGGTCAGTTAATGCGATAAGGTAAAGCATATAAAAAGTATATGCATATAATCTAATGATGTGGCTTCAAAGGATTCAAAATACTTCCTATTTTCCCTCGATCCACTCTTTTTTCTTATTTTCAGTATTGTTTCACAACAACATATTTTGTGGAGAACCACTAGCTTGCTTATACCCATAGTAGCATTGAAATGATGATGATTGGTCCCCTTAACTTTAGACTGGCAAGCTTGTCGGATTTTTAGAGCCACACAACCGAATTAAAAACCAAAAACGGGAAAAATCTTTTGCCGTGGTATTCTGTTGTTTTTCTTCAAATATATCGACTAGCTCACTAGTTCAGGTTAACTTATAAGGCCAAAACGCGTCTTGAGCTCGTCGACCTAGGTTAAAGTAGTGCTATCGAGCAACTTCTGTTACTAGAAGTAGATAGATAGATAGATAAAGAAAAAAAGGTAGGTATGTCAGTTATGTCTGTCAATCTTATTTTCTTACATGGCACATATCTTTAATAAGAGCAATGTCTCTCTCAGACAAAGTGGCTTCTCCTGTAGTGCTTCGACTTAATTTCTCACGGATTTCATTAATTTCGTCTTCGTTCAACGATGGTCGTTGCTGAAGACGGTTCAAATCATTATTCCGTGGTGAGATATCTGATAACTGAAAAAGAAAACATTATAAAAAGATATCAGAGAAAAATTCATATTGCTCTGGGAAAGAATATAAGTTATCACGAATATTTGATACAAAAAAACGTTGAAAGGTAAAGAATCGCTAGAATAGACCTGTTAGTCAGACATTTTCGTCATAAGAATGACCTTTGAAATACGTGCGACAATTAAATTAGCATTCAAACCAGGTCCTCAGTGACGTCCTCGTCCTCTTTGCGTGAGGTCCCTATTTTGTAGCTTATGGTGATCAATACTTCAGGCGCAAAGAGCACCTCTAAACAGATGTCCGTTTTATCAAATGGAACTTATATTATGGTTAAAAAGCGGTCGAATCTCAGACGCATTTGTCTTTTCTGCAACTCCGGTCTCCAATAAAGAGAACAGAACGCTTTTGGAGAATACACCCTATGACTAAGAGAAACGTCACCGTGGTTAAACGAGCACCCTAAAGTAATGGACGAACAACATTCTTAACGTTCTTTAAATACTTATTACACATTTTAAAACAACAACAAATGTTATTAACGGGAAATTATCCTTAGTCGGATCAATTAGTAAGGGCTTAACAAAACTTTTCCTATTTCAACACCATAAAAACACAGTTAAATGAACAGCAAGTTTTTTATCATTTTACATATGCTATATCTAACATGAAAATAAAAACAATAAAATCATGTTTATTAAGCAGATAATAATCAGGTATTTATAATGATCTATACTGATATAACAAGCTTCCTATGAGCATTATTCCTTCCTATGTTTCAACCTTTACTTTATAATAAAAACCTCTGTAAAAGGGAAACAACTCACCCTTGCCCTTGATCCATTCATTGGGTTGTACGAACCATTCCTTAGAATACTTGGCACAGAGGTTGCTTCCACTAGAATTATAATAGTCAAGTGTTAAAAACAAATAACAGGAGGAGCAGAACACATCATTGTGATCTTGCTTCAACATCCATACAACGTCACTTACTCGGAATTGTGTCTTTATTAAATACATCAATGGAAGACAAATCAATTGAACATATCCTATCAGAGGGGTTTTTTCCTTAGAAGTGGGTTGTACATAAGAAATTTAAGACTTATTAAATGTGTGTGAGAAAAAAATGAGGTCATATGTAGAAAAAGATATCGACAGATTTTATTTCTTTACTTTGAATACTAAGTAAGAGGAAACGATCGTAGTAAAAGAGAAAATGTTAAAACTTACTGATCGTACTGAAGTTGTCATGGCTACCTCCGAAAGATGGTGGAAATTCCAAACGGTCAGATAGTTCTGATGTTGTCTGTAATAAAAATTTGAAATCAATGAATACATTCACACATTACGTTGCATGTGACTGAGAAAAAAAATTTAACAAATTGACCGAATTGCAATGCTTACTCACTTGACACTTATGACTAGGTAGGCAATCGAGACAAAATTAAAGTTATTCAACAAAATAACTTGTGATATTTCAGAATAATCAGATCGAGAGTTTTTGCTCTGAACTTCCATGACAGATTTTCGGTCTACAATAACGAATAATATTCAAGTTCTATCCATATCAAAAATAAAAAGTTCCTTTTAGGGGGTATTTCAAAACAAAATATTTCAATCATTTCATTATAACAGTAATATAATAAACAAAATATCCCGTTTGGGGTGTTTCAAAACACTAATTTTTAATTAATTCATTCATGAAGAAAGTTACTGCGTGTACAAAAAATATCTTTTGAGTGGGTATTCCAAATAGAGCTCTCTCATAAATAATTGTTTAAACATCTGTCCGCCAAGTTTTCTTATCACTCCTATGTAGTGATGACATTTTACGACATGCTTGGACGATGACAAAACCATAACTATTTAGCTACGTTTATGCAGCCAGTTATCAAGTAAAAATTGTTTTCATCATTCGCGCGGATTAAATTTTTTCAGTTGCATTTATTTTTTCCCTAGCTGGATTTATGTACAAATTGACACAATTTTTACAATTCCGTATAATTCAATTAAAATTTCACATGGATTTTTTTCCATAACCACTAATTCATAAATGACTCTTTCTGTCTTTGTCTTAACGAAAAGTATAATGAAGTCACGACAACCCAAAAAACCGCGAAATTCAACAAACAAAAACTTTTACCTACGTAAGGTAAGCACGAAAATAATAAATAACATACCGAAGATGAGTCATATTCTTCATCGGTTGGTACTGAAAATGAAACTCTTTTCTTATCTCGTCTGCTTTTACCACCAAACATCTAAAGATAAAGATGAGAATAATAAAGTTATCGATAGACTGTAGACAGCCTCAAAAGTTTCTTGGCAGCTATGTCGGCGTTTTGAGATACTCCTCAGTGGAATCAGCTTCCACGAGTGCGAATATAGAATCAATAAATTTCAGCATAATTTTGCACAATACACTCTTCTTTTTTATAAGAACCAAGAAAATTTAGTTGAGCCTGGGATGTTATTATTTTTTTGAGAACTAGAGGCAGACTTTGGACTTATTTTATTCTTATATATTGATTAATTAATTTTTTCTAATATTTTCTAATATGAAAAAAATAAGATTAAAACACTTTTTTAGTTACATACACAATCAAACAAGTATACTCTTTCTTTTATAAGAACCAGATAATTTCTGGTAAGCCTTACTGCTCTTATTTTTTTACTCAATTTGAGCTTCGAATGTTCTTATCTAGGTTCTTATTCTAAATTCTAAAAAACAAAGAAAGATTTTAACATTTTTACAAGATATACTATTCTTTCGAACATAAATTTTTACTACCCTTGCTAAGAGAAAGCTCTATTATCGGCCTAGTTTGGTGAATAGCGTCTCAGCAATTGGTAAACCATTGAATCAATTAAAATACATGTGATATTGCATTACTATCTTTCCTTAATTTAATTGGACAACTGTATTTAACTTTGTTCTTATTTCAAGCCAACTAAACCGAACCTCAGCTTGTTCTTAGCTTGTTCTTATTATTGGAGCAATCTGAGCTTAAATGTTCTTATAAAGTTTGTTCTCACAAAAAGATTTTGTATCGAGTTATTTCTTGCTTTTAGCAAAATAAAACCTAATCTCAGGCTTATTATTGCTCTTATTTTGTTCTTATATTTCGGAAAATCTCAGCCTCATTGTTCTTATAAAATTATTTTTATAAAAAAAAAGTGAAATAAATAAATAAATAGAAAAATCGGACTATCACTCAAAAAAAGCAAATTAAAACTGTTGATCTACCATCCGCGCTGCAGCATTTCCAATCCTATTGCCCTATCTTCTGTACTCAAATCTAGGAATTGACGATTTAAATTTAGCTGCGAAACGGGTACATAAACAACAATGTTCAAAGTCCGTATTTTATATAAAAAATAATGAATTGAACACGCGACAGGAAAGGTTGAATCGTCAAGTACAACTGCTATTTTTTTGGATAGGGGCAAAGTAGCCTTCATCAGTAGAAAAGTACTGTGAATTGTGCCAACTGCTGTATTGCATTGATGCGGTTCTTCAGAACTTAAATGAGGCCCTTTTAGTTGAAAACCACAGTAATAAATTGAACATTTACCAGTAGTTTATGGAGAGAATCCTTTTCTCGTTCTAATTGTGCGATTTGGTTTTGAAGGTCGTGGACTTGGTCAGCAGAATAACCTGTAAGTAAGGTACAAATTATTGTTGAGGTATCAAACAATTTGGTGGTTTATTCCCAGAAAGCTTCCGTTGGTAGGATAGAATTTTGAGAAAAATACAGGGTATTATTTCAGCTAAAAACACTAATATAATCAGAACCTCAACACAGACTCCAGCTATTAGTGCATTAGGCTTTTAAATGATACTTTTGGACGTTTGGAAAAACATGTAAGGAGTTATCTTACGATAAACGTATGCACTATCCTTCGAACAAAAGGTCTATGGTTTGCCCGTTCTACACAGAATATTGCCGCTGAAGCTGCGAAAATATCTCAAACACCTCGATTGATATAGTAATTGATGGTGCTTTAACTAAGCACTTTAAACGACAGATGACTTATTTTATTAATTAAATCGAAATAAACATTTTGCGTTTTGGCTAGCATTTACTTACAATACAAGGGGAACAAAATCTGGAGAGCTACTATGTATTATGATATCAATAAACATCAATCAAAATTAATAGAATTGTAATTACTTTATTTTCATAATCACTGAGTATTAAATAAACTTTAATTTTTTCCCATCTAGATTTTTCATTCCATTGATTACCATAACGACCATATACCCTTTAAAATGGAACCTATGGAATTCCTTTTTTCACCTTTGGCAAGTATATAATTGATTGTGATTGTGCAATGATAGAAATAAAAATTCTCACTCTATGCCATTGCACGTTAAAAACAAGAAGTAAAAATAGAGGTATTAATTTAGTTTAAATATACTTAGATACGTAAAGTACGATTGATTTTTTACAAAACAATAATTAGGAATTTAGAAGGAACTATGTATTAAAATGACTTAACTGTTAAGTCAGAGGCGTTCAACCTTTTTACCATTTATGACTGAACAAAAAAAGGTACTGTCAAATAGTTATACAGCATTCCAAGATATTTTTTTAATGCATACATTTTAAAATAAGAAACAATTTTTTATGCAAAGAAGGGTATCTCGGCTTCACATTAACAAGGCACATCTTGCCCTTTTAACAATGAAGATTCCATCTGGGGAATAGCAAAGTACCTCCTTGTCTTTAAAATGCATTCAAAATTGTTAAAAATCTGCAAAAAAAATCTTGAATCTTTCTTTAAAAAGTACATAGAACAGATTTTAGTTTGGTACAAAAATGATCCAGTTTAGCCACTTCAATGTCAAGAAATGTAGATCTAAAGTTGATTATTTGTATTGCACTGACACACCCTCACTGATACCTTTGCGGATATATAATTTAGGGAGTGAAAAAAAGTCAGCTAAATTCTAACCCAAGTCAGCTAAATTTTAACCCTACTTAACTTATGGCTCAATAATTATCTTACATATATCATCATGCAAAATGGATGTAGCATGAATAATGTTTACTGTAATGTTTTGTAATTTGCCATTATGATTGGAATAACAGGCAATTTTTCCCTACTGCAATACAAGGCTGGTCAATTAAATGTGAAAAACAGCTTAAAAGACAATGGAAAATCTAATCTAACTTGTTCTCAGATGTTAGTTTCAAATCCAATTAACAAAAAGCGACTGGATTTTTTCCTAAGCAAATTGTTTTTCACGAAGCTAAAAACATTTTGAAATAAATAGGGGCATGGCAATATGTTTTTGATATGGCAATTGTTCCAAGAGGCTTTTTGAAAACATATGGTTTTCTATTTTGAACGAAATTGTGTAAAACAATTTACTTCTCTTCTAAAAAGCATTGAAAATTTCTTTTGGTTGAACATTTGGCAGAGCTTAAAAAATTGCCTGTTCAAAAATTGTTTAAGATTTTCTTGATGTGTTTAAAGTCAATTTGGTTTGGGATGAGTAGAAAAATGTTCTTTCAGCAATGCCTGAGAGAAATTTAAAGGTGTAGATAAAAACTTTAGTAAAAAATGAAAATAAAAGTATATATATTTTTCAATGTCACTATAAATAATTTCAAGTTCAAATATAGAACTTAGCATACATATACTGCAGTACACGAGGCAACAGACAATGACCATATTGTGTATGAAAAAACAACATAGTAAAACCCAAACCTATGATATTAGAACAAATAGCATATATAGCGTCAATACCGTAAAACAAAGTGAGTTAGGACGGCAGTTGAAGTGGAAGATGCTAGCTATATTGTATATATACATCTGAGTCAGTTCCGGGTGAATTAGTAATCTTGACCAGTAAGGCTGGCCACAAAAACGAGCTTTTTTTGTTTCTTTGTATTTCTATTCCTATTTTTTTTTTTAAGGAGCCCAAGCCCTAACCCATCCCAAAAACAATTGAACAGTATTTGACTAAAAGGTGTGACAGGCTTGTGCCTCGAACCACTTAGCCAGATAAATTTTGCCCTGATGAGATATAATACCAATCGGAGCTTTCTACTCCTCACATCATATGGAACTGACTCAGAAATATACAATATAGGCAGCACTGAAGTGGAACATCATTAAATTTTCTAATGAACATTTTTTCTCATGCTGTCCTATACCATTCTAGTGTAATGTCCCAACTCACCCTGTTTTACAATACTCAGTCAATTCTAAAGTAAAATGTTAAAAGATACGTACTATTTCCTGAAAAGCCTTTTTTTACTCTTTGAAGGGTACCATGCTCTTTTTTTAGCTGTGAACACTCCTGACAAATCACATAGTTTAAACCATTTATTTCTTTATCAACAGCACCAGAACGTTGTTGATCTAGATAGACACACAAATCACGAAGCTCACTATTTTCTTTGATTAGATGACTTTGCTTAGTTTCTAGAGTTCTAATTTTTTCTTGGTAGCTGGCAACTTCACTCCTCATCACAGAAACAGTGTGTCTACCAAACCGCTGCCATTCTTTAGCTAGTTTTCTACACTTTCTACGATCATCATCCAAAAATACAGACAGTTCTTGCAAATCTTTATGTTCCTTTTCAAATTGCATATTAGATTCTTTCAATGCTCTGATTTCCTCCATGTGAGATTCCATCCTCTTGTTAAATTCTTTAATAAGATTATTATGTTCAATCATCAGGGAAAGCTTTTCACTTTCTATAGCTCTTATTTTGTCATTGAAGAATTGTGCATCATGAATGCTTCCAACATCTGATGAGGGGGTTATAGAACCATGACGAGGAGTTATACTACCAGGACGTGAAAATCCTTCATTTCCTTGTTTGTTGACAATGACAGTAATATCTTCTGGTTGAGCCTGGTTATCAATTTGAGCACCAGTGCTCATTTTGAAGCTGAACAAAATAAAAAATTTATGAATAAATAAAGCCAGTTGCTTATCAAATCTCAAACAAACACAATAACTTCCATGTAATCAAAAAACATGTCTGGAACATATACTGAACATTAAATCATAAAAACCATTCATATGGTTATTTTAATTTTGAAAAACAGTGAGCTAATTTGTCAGCTTGATGAATGAACTGTTGTGTCTATTGAAATTTCAATGTGTACTAGACAGTTTTGTCTAAATAATTATTTTTATTTGAATCGCCTCCTCTCGTTTCTCGCTGCAAAAACATTCGATACATCAAGTCGTGGTCAGCAGTGTTAACATTTTTACTTTAAAATAACTTGTCAGAACATCTTTTTCGTGCAACCACAGATAAACAATAAAAAATAGAAGCGACAGCGAAGCAAACGCCGCGATCGCGCTAACTTACTTTATCGGTGAAAAATTCGTCGGTGAAAACTTTTCGTCGGTTAAAAAGTGACACAACTTTGAAATACGAGAAATAGCTCATCACTTTAAACCGACGAGATATTTCAACCAGGTTCCTAGACAGAATAGGCAAAACAGTTGAGTTTAATAGAACCAAACGAAAAGAAGATAGACATTTCTAGAGTAAGAGGAATCACGTCGTTGTCGATCATGTCAGATTTTCTTCTCATTGTCGCTATATAGAGTGTGTTTTTTGAACACTCACTGAAAAGAAAACAACATTACAAAGCATTCTTAATTCAGGAGGTTAAATGCTTTTCAGCTCACGGGATTTAGAAATAGAAGGAACGCTACAGGAATTGATTTTCATGAAAAACGGTCCTTATTGGAAAGATTTATGTTTTAAGGAACAAATTCGTCGGTCATTAAATTTGTCAGTGGTTAATTTCGTAGGTTAAAATTTCGGCGGTTAAAAGTGACCAAATTTTCGATATATTTCCTCCAGGTACTTCCTCCATGCAATGAATGGTTTCAGTCCTGTGTTTTCATCTGCTGTGAATCTTTTTCAGAGTCTTGTTTGGTCGACCGCGTTTCCTTTTAGTTAATAATGGTTAATGTTGAAGCCTGGTTTCCTGGCCTCATAGGTTTCCCCAAGCAATTACGTGCTCAACGAGCTTTAAACGACGATACCTTAGGTACTCGTTTCGTTCCGTATATAATCTTTTGTTTGATATCATCATTAATTTTTTATTATTGTTAATTTGTTTTGCCCAGGTCAGGTGAGTTGTAGCTCTAATTGCAGTCTTAGGCTGATGTGAGCCTGCACTGACAATCGTATACCCCATATTTCAAGGCGACGGTCCCGCAATTACATGGCTAATTTATGACGTGGGTTCTTACCGAACACAACCGCTATTACCATAGAGGAGTAGTGATATGTTGAAACCACGAACCAATAGAGGATTAATTTTTTCCGGTGTAGCCAACGTTTTGGCAGGCTAATTCAGTGAAACGTGGACAATTCAAAGGTTAACAGAAAATTCAACAAATATAATTTTTCCCTTTTGTTAAATAAAGTCTTGGATTAAACTTTATTCGACTTTAGTGGTTATTATCTTCAAATTACGCCTCGTAGCCGACCGTATCTTCAGTTCTTAGTTAGCAAAATGTCTTGTTTTGTGGACCTTTTTTCATATCTGAAGTATTATGCTGCTTCACATCTCTCCACAAAAGACGGGTTTTTTAACAAAGGTACTGGAAGGTCTGCTAATTCTATACTACAGTGTAATCTTTGATAGACATGGAGCCAGTGTGTCACCTTGCAATACACCTTTCTTGACTTCGAAGTTTTCTGTTTCACTATCTGGGGTGATTACTTTTTCCGTTGTATTTTCATAGAATTTTCTGTTTGTTCTAACGCAAACTAGGTGGTATATCATACGCCTTAAGGATCCCCATCATCCTCCTCCTGTCAACAGAGTCAAACGCTTTTTTGAAGTTGACGTATATTATTATGGCTTCCTACTTTTGACACCTTCAATATATCTTCTTAAAGCTAGTATTTGTGAAGTGGTTGATCGGGCTAGGTGGAACCAGTCTTAGATGAGTGTCCAGTTTAGATTGAATCCTGTTAAGTATCATCTTATTCATCAACTTTGCGACCATAGACGATAGACTGATACTTCTGTAGTTGCCAGTGTCACTCAAATCACCAGATTTCAGTAATGGAAGTATGTTTATTTCTGACCATTGTGATGGTTTCAGGTTATCAGTGATAAGCTTGTTTGCATAACTAAGGATAATATCATCTAACGCGCATTTCTTTAAGACTTCGGGAGGAATATGTCTGTTCCAGGATGTCTTTTAAGGATCTTTTGGCTGCCTCTAATTCATTTATTGTGAATTCTCCATTATTAACATTAAGGTCTTTAAGGATTTGTGTTACTTGAAATTCCTCGTTTGGGTTGTTGTCTGTGCCGTTACCGAGCAAGTTACTGAAGTGTGTATACCATTTCTGAACACGTTCTTATTTCGAGCGTCCTTTTATAATGCCTTGATTTGTACTTTTGCAATTCAATCTTATTAATCAATCGCCAACTGTCTTTTATTCTGTTGCTGGTGTTACATTTCTCAACTATTGAGATGAGGGTATTCAACTCTTCCTCTTGCAACCGTAAATAAACTTGTTGAAATTCGCTTTTTCGTTGTTGCAAGTTCTGATTCTAGGAACCACAAAGTCCATTAGAATTAAAATGGCCAGTAAAACACGTGAAAAATCGTGCATGAGACATCATGTTTTTATCAAGAAACTAAAGATGTATTTTGAGATAGTGACGCAAAACGCATTCTTGAAATTAGTAGGCTAATCAACGGCAATAGATTGATTCTTAGTTTGGCTGCTGATACATCGTAGATTTTGTTTGCTTAAGGTGGTAGACCCTAATCAACCACTTCTGTGCAAGACTTTTCAACATTTTCAGAATCTTTGGACAACATGAAGATAACATACACTGTCCTTGTTCTTAGATTTTAAGAGCCAAGAGGGGTAATAATCTTTTTTGCCCTCCCCCTCGTTTGGTTATAAATATATTTATAAAAGATGATTATGTCTCTTATACAAAACCTAAAACTCTAAATTTCACAAACGTCCTTCCCGAGAATAATTTTAGGATTTCCCGCCTGATCGTTTTCAATCAAACTTAGTCATTTCAACAGAAAAGAGCAACTAATAATTTGCCATCTTACATTTGGGAGAATAGTGTGAGAGTTAGTGTCAAGACAATAGTCAGGACATACTAAACGAAATCTCAGGGGAGGTTTATTCATCACTCGATTTGTGGTCGAAATTTAGAGGCGCTGAGCAAGAACTTAGGGATCCGTATGGCTCTTGGTGTAATTCCACAAGCAAGTGCAAACAGTCTTAGCAGGACCTATCGTTGGTTTAAGATTTCGAAAGTAGAAGTGAACTGTGAATGTCCTGAAAAAATATTAATCAGTGTTGTCTATATTAAGGATTATCACCACATGATTTGGTATACCCATTGAAAATTTGCAACTGATTAGCCAGGCTAGTATATAACCTTAAGCTCATCTTTCTGAAGTCAAGGCCATAAAGTGAATCGTCAACGTTTCTCATGTAAAATCGAAAAAACCCTCCTAAAAAAAAACAAATTAAGTACCTGTGGCGTCTATATTTTTATGTGATCATCATCAAAGTTTTTCGCTAGTCTCAAATAAGCAAAGTTAATATGTTTCTAGTGTAGAAGCAAATGAGAGGCTTTTCTGAGAATATGAGTTTTAATGTATTGTCTATATTTTATGGATTATAAAAGGATTTTCAGCTCATCTGTCTCAAGTCAAAGGCAAAAAGTTTCAACCTCGAAAAGCGAGAAAAAGGTCCTCGGGCCGAGGTTGATAAAGTTTGTTAGTTTCGAATTAACAAACAGAATAAAATCTTGGATGTACCAAGCCTATGGACGGTGACCGAGAAGTTCAAAGAGCCTGGAGAGTATTGAGATTTTCGTGGAGGATTTTGAAAATTTTAGGGAGAAAATTCTTTGAACTTCGCGGCCACAATTTCCTATCGCTTTTTGACACGCTGGCATAGCGGCCCTGGAAGCGAAGTAGTTCACCATGAGACGTTATGTTAAGTTTTATCAATCGGCTACAATTGGTTTTAGTCGCATATTGTTGTTCGTAGTTACATTCTAAATAAAATACTTTTGATTTATCAAATATAAATGAACTTAGCCCTTAGCTTAGACGCCATGGGACGCGAATTCGCATCCAGAATTAGTGAAAATACCGTTATCGTGCAATGCTTTTAACTCCAGAACAATAAAAATCAGCTATTAAACTTGAAGTTATCCTTAAAGAGCATAAAACCATTTATCATTTCATACCAAATTCGACTACTTTATCTATTTCCAGGAATTTCCAGGAATTCAAATTTAAAGTTTGATAAGTGTTAAAAAAATCTCTGAGGGTTGATATACCATACGGGCATATGTGCCGCCCGTAAGGATATTTTTTTCACCTTCCGAGTCGTGGGATATCGTAAAATCACAAAATTTTGAGTTCAGCCCTTAGGGTTACGATTTAAAAAATTTTTGGAGAATATTTTAAAATCTCAGAGAAAATTTCTCAAAATAAAGTCCCAAAAACCGTCCAAAACTTGCAAAATTTGTCAAAAGAAAGTCCCTCTAAGAGTATAGTATTCGAGCCACGAGCGGTACATCCCCGTCAATTTCTAGGTCTAGCACCCCCCACCCCGGGAATAAAAATTTGAAAGCATTGATTTTGTCTCAGAAACCTTTTAATTTTGTATTAAGCTAAAAATTTGACAGCTCTTAATGAGACAGTCTCGAATTATTGGCTGTTGTTGTTTTGAACTAGCTGATTTCATTTTAAGTTCATTTATATTTGATAAACAAAAAGTATTTTATTTCGAACGTAACCACTAACAACGTTATGCGACTAAAATCAATTGTGGCCGATTGATAAAACTTAACATAACGTCTCATAGTGAACTACTTCGCTTCCAGGGCCGCTATGCCAGCATGTCAAAAAGTTATAAGAAATGATGGCCGCGAAGTTCGAAGAAATTCCAAAATTCTCCACAAAAATCTCAAGACTCTACAGTTTCTTTGAACTTCTCGGCCACCGTAACAAGAAATCTTAGGGACGAGATCGTTTACCAATCAGTAAATTATAACTAGAAAATAATGTATGAAAAAAAAATCATAAACATTTTGTCATTCATTCTTTGATGGTTTAGTCTTTTCATCGTCTGCATGGAAAATAGAAGATAAAACGAAGTTGGCAGCTACTCCAAAGAATACAAGAACAATGGTGTTCTGGAAATTTGGTTGTATCTGGTTAACCTGTAGCAAGTTTACTCTCCGGTTCATTTCGTTATATGCAAACTGGAACATGTTTTGACTTGCAAGAAACACAAATAAATGAATAAAATGATGACTTTGTCCGAATAAATCAAATTTGCCAGGGTATTTTCTTTCAGGTAACTTTGTAACGTTCATGATAGCCAATAGAAAAAGATAAAATGCGTGTCTTTGATATAATGGTAACCAAGTTATGTTGCAGTCATCTTCGGTCTCGCAAAACCACAATCGGGAGAAGTATGGGTACGAATTCACAGCAAATGGTAGAAGACATGACAATGTTCTAAACAAAGATTTCGATTGACACCATTTCCTTCGAGATGCACACATCAGAGCATTTGCAATAACGGCGGTAGCTATGGAAACCAAAGCAAAATAAACTGGCTGCATAGAATTGTAATTTTGGAGTTTTCGACAGTAGAAATACATTGCTTGCCCTGTTCCCATTCCGTAAATACTTATTCCAGCATAGTCAAAATAAAAACATCTATTTCGCGCCTTTTTTGACATACAGTTCAACGCATGCGCAACGGTGCTCATCAAAAACAAAAATAATATTCCGACAGCGAGTCCAAGTAACGGCCAGTAGAGAGGGTTTGTGATGTTATCATGGAAAAGTGAGCAAAACCAATATGCGAAATAAACAAAGGCAAATGCGTGTGACCATACATTGAAGCATTCGTTACTTTGTTTGTTAAAACAAGACCAGAGTACAGTCTTTAAATCTGTATTTGGTTGACGGTACCCTTTCATAATAAACGGATCATGAAAATCAACATCGACTTCATCTCGTACAAGAAGCTCATTTTTCTTCAACGTCATCTTTACAGCTGAAAAAATTACAGCTCTTTTTTTCTCTATCTGTGAACGTTTGTCTCCGCTTATAGCGTTCCAGTTTGATCCAACATTTAAATTACTGTAGATATTTCGTCAATTATTCATGTTCATATATTTTTTATTCTATATGTCTATCTATTATCTATAAACTTGAATGTTTGTATTTCATAGAGAGATAAAAAATAAGAAGTTTAAAGAGCCCTCCTCCGTGGATGTTTATTTGCTCCACCGCAAATCATGTTCAAATATTCAGTTCTCCCCTGTATGCTTATTTGGTTGGAAGGGTGTGGCCGAAAAATAGACCCCCATTTGATACCTGATTATAATAAGAGACTACTGGTTTAGTTTACAAGTTGGAAATTTGTTATATCTTTAATATTGCAGTAGCAAAACTTGTGCTGTGTTAAGTCCAGAATTTGCATCAAACATTCTGTGACATTTTTGGAGAAATAGTTGTATGAATGTTTGATGACTTTTTTCAAGCAACTAAAAACTTCATTCAACATACATCTAATATTCTGTTCAAAAATTCACTAAACCTTGGATTTAACTATTGGATCGATTTATATGGGCCTTTATTTTATACATATGTTTCAGATGTTGAGTTGCTTTATGAAGCAGGGACACTGATCTCTAAAATAAACAAGATCGCGCATCTCGTTTGCCCAGCGAAGCTTTTTTTGAAGCCGCCATCTTTGGGACCACTTTAGTTTTGTTTTGGTTACCTAACGCGCTGAATCAGCACTTCCCAAAATATAAAATTCAAAACGAAAAGAAATTTCTTCCGAAAGTTATCGAAAAAAAACTTTGGCTTTAGGTCATTATTTCCTTAAATGAATGTACTTTAGCTTGAACGCACCTAAAAACAGTGCAATTCATTTATGTATCTTGCATATCGAGGACAATAAATGAAGTAAAAGAAATCGAAACAGTTGTCTCAAGAGTCTTAAAACCACAATTAAATATAAATAATTACTGTAGAGGAGATTTCTACATAAAAACAATCTTTTATAAGAGTATTTCAATTTATTGGAGTGCTTATCACTGTTTTCACTACTACACTTCATTATCAATTGATATTTTTTATTTATTGCCAAAAAAATAGCAGTTGTCAGACAGGGCCGTGGCGAGACATTTTTCCAGGGGGGGTGTAATTGTCAAATTTTGCCGACAAAATATTGAAAATTGTTTACAAGCATACCCGGAAAAAAAGTTGCTTGGTTTTGTGACGTAGGAGGACCCACCATGGTTGGGTCCGACGCGCCAGAGAAAATTTTGA
>JAUBWS010052190.1:7617-17735 GCA_032270445.1 Darlingtonia californica
CCCCCCCCCCCCCCCCCCCCCCCCCCCCCCCCCCCCCCCCCCCCCCCCCCCCGCGCCCACCCTAGGCCGAATGGTTAACCCAATGCTGATATCATTGTGCTTGTTCATACGTGAAAAAGCATTGCGTGAAGGAAGTAATAATGAAGGTATGCAAAATAAAAAAAACATTGCCTTTTTCAAATGTGAATGACGTTAATAAATATGTAATACGAATACCAAATTTTACTTTCATATTGTGAATAATTACACCATAATCATAAAAATTAATAACTTAAAAACTAAAAAAAGATTACAATTGATTAGAATTATATGCAAACGATAATTAATAAGTTAAAGTATTATAAAGAATAAACAATCTTAAAAAATTGAATGCTAATGTTTGGTTGAGAAGATTATTCAAAACGTAAAATCTCTAACAAATAATGAATGAACTGGAAAGAAGATTATCAATACAACAGCCCTTCTTCCTGACATAATTTTTGTTCATAACTAATGTTTAAATGAGTGACCAACTACTAAAAGACAGACAATGCCTACCATTTTAACATAAACCTTTTCAACCTAATAAAAACTTCCTGCTATTTGTGAAGATATACTTAAGTATTTTAAAAGATGTCGTTTTGATTAGTTCAAAAGTATATAAAAATCAGTAATATAGTGAATCAAAATACAGACAAACGATTTTTGGAGAGAAACAACAACGTATCGAAGAGACAAATGAAAAGGAGCTTCTAGTTAGACATGTTTGCAATAAAATCTAGGTGTATAATAAAATATATAAGAAATAGGTACAACATTGGTTATTGCATTTATAAACCCTCTTTAATATTCATATAATATCAATTGACTCGGGTTAATAAAACTAAATAAAAACCAATGTTTACCTATTTTATATCTGCTTATTATGATCAATGTTGATTTTATATGATATTCCGATATAAGTGATACTTTAAGAAGTTTTAGTATCATTTTCAAGATGCAGTTTCTCACTGGTTTAATTGCATTTATCCGAAAGCGGATTTGATCTTCTGATAAAAACCTTATATAAATTAAATTAAGCAGGTGTTATAGAGAAAATACGAAGTAATTCAGCTGCAATACGATTTTATTCTTGCAATGCTTTCGAAAAATTTTCAGATAGGAGATCTTTAAAATGCAACCATAGTGTACATAATACATAAAAAATATTACAAAAATATGAAAACGAGCTCTATAATACGATAACAAATCATATTAAGTACATATACCTTATCAGAAGTGCAAAAAAAATTAACTTTATTTACTGTACGGATAATATAATTATTATGGAATATAATGGAATATAAATAACAAACAGTATTGATAATATCATTCAATAACAATTCGCTTATGATTCGATTCTTCTACTATGCTAATTTAAACTAGCAAGTAGCCTAAGCTAAAATACCCGCACAGCAGGCGTTAGACTTCAAGTAGCATCATCAGGCTAAGCCAAATAAAGGAAAAAAATATACTGCCCTTAAGTCAATATATTTGATTGACGCGCGCTAGTTCTTTTTCCGCCACCAAGTTACGCAACGACAGACGTAACCCTGTTCCCTGCGCGGAAAAAGAAGAAGCACTTGGGCCCAGGTTACATATTTAAAGAATGTGTAATTTTGACCACCAAGGTGGAGAGGTTTAACTAGGAATAAGTAAAACATATCATAAGGAATCTCCTCACAAATCATCACAGTATCAACATGGAGGATGTTTACATGGTTTAAACAAAATTTTCCTTATTCACTTTATTCAAAGATAATACTTGTGGTTCTATTACACAAAGATGTTGTTGTGGAGCAATAAATACCTTTGAAACAATATGTTGTACATAACAGAAATCATTCTATTGTTATTCGATCTTTTGTTTATTTATTAAAAAAAGATATTTTTTGAAGTGACACTATTTGTTCATATTTTGATGCTTGTTTTGTTTCCGCATTCACAAGGGATACAGCGGACAACACAGGTGCGGACGAGCTAGAATCCGGAGATGCTGTCTCAAAGAAAATAACAAAATTTTGCTGAACTGTTCGCTTACGTGAAGCAAGGAAACCCGCTGCGCAGGCAAAAAACTTTATGTTTCAGCAGTGAATCAAAAATAAAATAATAAGTCAAACTAAAAATTAAGATTGCGTGTCTTATGTATGTATGTATCACTCTGATGTATCAGAATATGTTTAAAAAATGAAGCATATAATTAATCAAGCATTTTTGTGTTTACGGATACAACAAAGAGAAGACTGGCAAACAGTAATTACCATTCAATGCAATATTATTGAGAATCTTTAAACTACTGGATTTTCATCAACACATTCATCAACGATTAATGGAGATGTTGTTACACCTATACTTCCATAACTTTCACGTTTTGCTGCATTTCTTTCCTCTTTATCTGGATTCTTTTCTTCATTATCTTGGTCATTCTCGTCACTTTCATTTTCATTCTTTTCTTCAAGATTGACGACATCTCCATCTGTCATATCTGGATCGATTTTAGATATTCTAACACCTGTAATCTTTTCTGATGCTGTACGCTTTGCCTTCAAATTTGGATGTTCAAATGACTCGCTACCTTCTCTACCAAAGATCCAGATTAGAACACCGAACATAACCAATACCAACAGTGAAGGGATGAAAGCCAATCCTCTTATAGATAATGGATTACCTCTAAATCTAGAATTAGTTCTGAAATCACCTTGAATGTAACTTTCGTTTGTTATTGGATCAATAGAGATTAATCTCCAATCATATGAATACACAGTTTCATTCTTATAATGGGCTAAACTCCATTCATCCATTACTGAGTAGATCTTACCATCAGGTCCTGTGTATTGCCCAAAATCTAAAGGATTGTAGAAAATCTGGTTTTTCCACATATTTAAATCAAGGAGCATGACGATAAACAGTATACCATAGTTGAACCATTTCCCTGTGACATGGACAACCCAATTTTCACGTCTCAAACATTGAGGTATTTTAAATTTCAATGAAGCAGTATTGACACCAGGCAATTTGACATCAAGATTTGATTGAAATAAAGGGAAATCCCAATCCTAAAAAAGTAAGGTAAAAAAGACCTTTGGTAATCTTTGCAAATAGCATTATTTTTTGGCTTAAAACTGATGATGTATATACCTGCATAACAATGGTAAAATCCATGATAAGAATGAATGAAGCCAAAAAAGCTCTGCCAACTTCATTTGTATAAAACATGTCACGATTGAAGTCATCCCAATTGATTAAGTCTGTACATACTGCAACAATGACAATCGTTGTCAAAACTACTGAAAAAATCCAAAATAGATAGACACGACGCAATCCACTTTTCCACCACGATCGAACTTTTGGAAGCCAACTGTCATATTTCTTGGTGTCCTACAATATAATAATAATCTGATATCAACAATACACCAAAAACACTTCCTAACAACAAAAACAAATGCAGAACTACAGTGATCGTCACTGCAAATATTTTGTATTTTCTCTACCCTGGTTCAAGTGGGGAAATTTCTTCCATAAAGCTATAACCTTGAATCAATATACATGGATAAAAGAGTTCTTTGCAGTTTTTCCAAAATAAAAAAAGAAGCGAAATGTAAAACAGAAACTAGGGGAAAAATTACAAGTACAAGCACAGAAATACCAAAGTTCTAACGGACCCAAATGTAATTTTTTGAAGAGTGCAAAATTGCATTTACACCAAATTTTATCCACAGAAGTTATTTGACCAGCAAATATTGACATTAACCTAGGTGCAATTTCCAACATTTGACTCTTTCATTAGGCACCCTGAGCCAGCTCAGTTCTCCATCCATGGAGTACAGTTATAATGAGTATCGTCTGCAAAATCAAAGGTAGTTAAATTACAGGTCACCAACAACTTCTGGTTGCACCAGATGACTTCAGCAATGCTAGGCCTACTCTCAGGTCGCAAGCTCGTCATCACTGTGTTCTGCATAATCAGTAGAGCTGCTTAATAGATTTAAAATCCATTCAAGAAGTCAGTATCTCCATTTGGTTGTTATTTTTCATTTTATGGTATTCTGCAATAGAGATTATGTGCTTCAATATCATGGTTTGTCTTCTTTTATAGAGAGTTTTTTCACCTCAGAATTTAAACAGGGTACTTCGAGCAGATTTTTATTGTTTTAAATTTGCATAATTAAGGAATATTACCTGCAACATCATATCAGTGACCATCCAAGATGTCAAGAAATCACCAAACCAAGTACCCAAAGCAGCTGCTCGCATGAAAATGTGATTCTTGGCACCAATGTAACCAGTGATCTTGTATACATCCATATCACTGTCCAGGGATAAGAAACCATTATAAACAAACGAAAGAATTACTAAACAGATAAGAGTGAAGAGAAAACAAATCATCCATGAACCTTGGTCATTGGAGAACATAGACAATTTGAAGATACGTTTCAGAACAATAGAATGAATAACAAGCTTTCCAACAACAATGCCAGTAATTACTGCAACCAACCACACAATTATCTTGAGTAAGGAGAACGCATTTGGTGGATACCTAAAAAATTTAAACAATTCAATATTATTGTTTGCACTAACATGGCATAATTTGTAATGAAAACTGCAACCCTCCCCCCCCCCCCTTTGTGTCGACTTCTTGCTTATTATAGTCAGTTATGGGATTGCAAAAAAGGGTACTACATAGTTTTTGTGCCTAACTATACATTATGCTTATCAACCTTATTCAGGGTTGCCAGTGGTTTTTCCAATAAAAACTCAAGTACATTTCGAGACCATTTCAAGAACGCATACCAATATTTTTCAAGAACATATCTGACACCTGAAATTAAAAATGACAATCTATGTCCAATACTTTATGGAAATAAGAAGAGCTAAGGGGTATAGACTTTAAAACAAATACTCATATGGGGGGGGGGCTTTATTGCTTAGTCAACAAGTTAGTTATGGAAGACAAATAGTATTTTGTCTGAATAATAAAACTTACTTTGTAAAGATGAAGGAAAATGAATTTCCAATGAGTGGAATTTCACAAGGAGCATAGCTATGAGCAACAGGATCCTCAGCATAAATCAAGAAGTTGCATACTGTCACAAAATAAGCCACAAACAATCTGAAGTATGGATATTGGAAGAAATAACGAAATTTCTGCAGTCGTGTTGACCCTTGTGCCTTTCTCATAAGGCGTCCTCCATCCACCTATAAAGAGAAAACCATAATATTTGAGGTCGTAAAACACACATATATAGTATGAAGATAGTGTTGCCTGATCAAACTATTCAAAGCTAGCTTGGGAGCTATGGTCTACTACAGAGCTTTTATGCAATTATTTTTACTATTTCTATATTTCTTTTAGACCTGATGATGGAGTTTAAATATCCGAAATATTTTGTCAAATTACAAAAATGAAAATTCGTTGTTGGTTAATGTACTTAACAAAAATTTGGATACCACAATGTTTTTTGCTTATAGAATATCTTTTGATTCTATCTTTAACATTAGCAGAATATAAAAATTGTAACAAGTGTAAAAAGTGGTAACCAACTCTTCATCCAATTATCTTTGGTTATATTATAATGCTGTGTGCCCATCTGTGTGTCTGTCATGCAAAATGGTAGACCATATCTATTGAAGTCAGGACAGGGGCCACTTATGACCAATATATAGGCTAAAAAGCATGGGGCAGGTGCAATGTCAAATAATATATCAAGTCAATTAAACATTGAATGATAGGTACGTAATTATCTCTGGATCTAATATGGAACATCAAACTTTTAATGATTCCTATTACTTTCGGGTCCGTGAGTACCCACTTGGGTTCACTGATGACGTCATCAAAACTTGAAACTTCAATATCTCTAGAGATTGGTAAATGCTATTAAGGTGGTTGGCCCTAATTTGAACCGTTGCAGGTTGCTTTATCACATGGGCCATAACTAAACATGAAAATATGACGTCAATATTCAATAAGGGTTTGGGGGAATTTTTGGACATAATAATATCTTATGACATCATAAACTTCCAATATCTCAAGACTGTGAAATGCTGTGAAGGTGGTTGACCACTTGACCAATTTAGAGGCTACTAAGTTAATTAATGAGTCATTAATAGCAATTATATTTGTCAATAACTTTTACAGCTTGCATGCACCACAGGCTTATTAGCTAGTCTTTGATTAATTTTATAACAGAATTATTTCATTTCTATTTATCAAAAATTTTAGTTTAACATGCAGGCCTTTTAATTTAGCTCGGCATACGGCATTGCCATTTTTTTAAATAGATAACGAAACACAAATATTTGTTCGCAAAAAGACGAGACAACTGCTCTGTTTTTTAAGTCTTTTTAAAGACCTCAATGTTTTTTAACACAAAATGATGAAGAGAAACTTCCTTTTCGTTACGCGTATACAAGGCATTTAATGGGGGAGTCTGTTGTATCTGGAGATTGAAAGAATTCTTATGCCGACCTAAAGAGTCACTCAGAACAGCATGCCGACCTGCCTACGGCCGGTTTACGATGTCTTTTACATCGGATTAAAAGGGCTGAACATGGATATGAGGGTCAGCCAATCAGGCTCCAGCAATGGAAATAAGAGGTTTCACTAACAACAGAACCTTTACTAATAACAGTTAAATAATCAATAATCAAATCATTTCTTATTCATTCAAGTATAATGAGGAAATAATAATATTCAGAACAAAAACAGTGTGTCCAGGAAAACAAAAGAACACTAAAGGTTATACTACTTATACAGAAACAACTTGCACATACAAAAACCAATCAAATCTTTTGGAGAAAAAAAATGTCACAAAATTTTGGCTACTCTCTAAAGACTAAAAAACACTTAACTTTATTCCTACTTAATTTAACTTACTTTTTATGTCGTTGGATTAACTGATATAACAGGGTTCCTTTTTTTTCATGGATACCCTCTTTATAGACAGTCTTAAAAAGTTAACTCAAATATTTGAAAAAAGCCAATATAAGTGGATCCCTGGCTGAGTGGTTTAAAGACGCTAAGCTTAGAGGTCCCAGGTTCCAGGCTTGTTTGTACAAATCTTTTGGTGAAACTTACCTAACCATAAATTGCACAAGGTTCTACGTAGTTGTTTCCAGGAAGGCAGAACCCTCATTGCATTGATAGCAGTTCATATAGAACTGAAGAGAACATCCTAAATTTTAAAGACAGACTTTTATGTTTCTAGGAAAATGTGGAGCAACAACATATTAAATATGAGAAAAAAGGTAACAAAAATCATATACACCACCTAGAAGCGTTAATTAAGTGCCAGCGTAAAAAGGGTCAATAAGGTATCACATTATAAGACATTCATTTACTTATTAGGCCGCCAAAAATTTTTTTCCGTTCATCTGGTAGGGTGAGATTTCTTTATCGAAAAAAGATCAGCGTACAAAACAACGGTTCGTAGTTTGTTAAATGAAAACTGTTTCCAAGAAATAGAAAATCAAAAGTAGCATTATTACGAAAAGCTGCAAAGATAATTTGTTTACAACTGGTGTACATTTGATTTCGATTTGAAAGATCTCACTAAGGTTTTGGGTTAAAATTCTTATCCTATGGGCCTCATAAACAAAATTGTTAAAGGGTAATTAAACAAGCAGTTTTCGCAACAACAGGTAAGTGAACATGTCAAGGTCAGGGTGATCAAAAAAAAGTTTTTGTTTCCATCTTCCCGGGTGGGAAAAAGAATCTCACCCAGGAGGCTGCAAAATAATTTTTTTTGCCAAAAACTATTGAAGAAAATATGTTTTAAAAACAGCTACGAAATATGTTTTATTGTTTTCAATTGATCTTTTTGAACAATTCAAAACTGCTTAGTTTCTATAGATTTTCAAAGAACAAAAGCTTTTTTTTTCGAAACTGATTAGTCTCTTCTTGAAGTCGAGGAGCGATGTGAATATCCTATCGAAACTGATTTATTTAGATTCAATGATAAAACAAGAAACAGGAATAGATTACATTTCATACATTTTGTACATATATGTATGATATATATAACAGCCGAATGGTTTCTCCTAAAACAACACAAAATAAAAATAGTAACTAAGGTAAGTAAAAACAATGTTATTTTTTTGTGAGTACGGCACGCGCTCGATTTGCCTTTGCATTATTCAATGGGCCACGTTTTAGGTTCTTTAGCCCAGAGCCTTTGCACAAATTGGTAAAACACTTTTGTATACTTTTTTAGGTCTGGATCGATCTTTGCGCCTCTTTTGGCACAGTGAACACAGGGATATTTTTGGATGCCACTGGCTGACTTGGTTTAGTTTTTAGTTTTTCCTCTTTTCAAACATACATATGGCCATATGGCTTTTTACGCTGTGATGGTTATTTTCCAGAAATACAAAATAAATAGAAACTTTTCCATTCAAACAAAGATAATTAGCTACAATTAGGTGTCTTCAATAGATATCAGATTACATTAGATTGCCTATTCACTTTTATATTCAATATTGGAACAAAGGAGTATTGAAATCTATTCGCCTGTCTTTACAGTGGTTTAAGTTTTACATTAAACGAAAAAAAAAGATCACTATAGTTAGAAAAATAGGCCCTCCCTGGCCCCCCTCTGCCACTACCTCTGTAATAAAACTTTTTTGACCAATGGCAACCTGACTTTTACCTTTACAGCTCCATACTATTACCTAGTAAAACCCTGTACATGTACTTCAAGGCTGTTTCACCTCACACAAACAACCAGTGGACTTACAAATTGGCCAAAAATCACTTTCAACAAAAAGAACCATGGAACTGAATCATATTGAATCTGAATCTTTTTTTAAAATGTCTGTTTTGGGAAACCTTGTAATAACTTTTCACCATATTGTTGTATCCAAATAAAATCTTTATACCAATATCAGGCCCTGCCCGGAGACATGTGCAATCACAAGTGCATGTGCTGACACACGTTTAGACTTTTTCATTCTTCTTTACTGTCTGATTTATTTTTCTTTACATTGAATAGTATGTCTGAGTATTTATCTGAAACAAACAAACTATATGTACTACTACTATCATTTAACAGTGCATCATGGCCTTAAGAAAGAAATTGTTTATAGAATCTCTAATAATAAGTGTCCCATTTTTTAATTTGAATAGAAAGTTTGCTGTTTACGTTTCCAGATGTTATCAGAAGACATTTTTTTGTTGCTTTGTTCAAACACATTTTAAGAATGAATGACCCAATTAAAATTGTCTGCTCTCCACCATTATTAAGTCACGTGATCACGAGTGATGTAATAATGACGTCATAATAGCGAAACATCACTAAAATCACCTTCTGGACGGTTTTGTGCCATTTTTAAGACAATACTCCTAATCAGCATGTCTAATTAACATATTTGTGCTCTACTTTGAATTTCCTATGGTTGACGTTTATTACAAAATGGTAATATTTGATAATTTTTCCTTGTTGTGTTCTTCTGTTACTTTCCCACTTCCAGACTCCTACTACTAACTGCAGTTTTCTGCTAATGAGAAATGGTTGATCCATGTTGTTGTGAAAATCATTATCCGCCATCAATCAATACATATAATACATGCCATAATAACAGTCTGTAGTAACAGTCAGTCATAATAACATTTGCCTATCTGCGGTGGCTGTGTCACAGATAAGCTGCTGCCCACTCCTGGATTTTTTGTCATTGCTCAAAACAGACTTAAAACAGACTATGTGATCCTTTGTTTAATCTGTTTGTTGAAATATTGAAAACGATGGAGTGCAATGTGCGCATGTCAGGGTGTTAGCTAGCGCAAATATTGTTTGTTTGACGGACTCTTCCCAATTCAATTTACTAAGGACTTTCCCTATTCAAACATCTCTTGTTTGCCAAAAAAAAAGGGAGAATCTCTTTTTTGCCAAAAAAAAGGGAGAAAAAGAAAATAGAAGAGCAGAGATAAAGAGACAGTGTGTGAGAGTAAATATATAAAATTGTATCTTTGATATATGTTTTTTTCCAATTAGTTTTTTTTAAGGTTTTGAACGTAGACGTAGATTATCAAACTTTATTTTTGTGCTCCTAAAACATATAAAGATGTAGCACTTTGATTATTCATGAATTTCTGAAGTTTGTTTAAT